>KK503100.1:32717-43458 GCA_000688735.1 Glossina austeni | reverse complement strand
CAATAGCACCGCTTATTACCTTGATAACGAAGGAGACTCCACGAACAAATCTACGTTTCTCAAGAGACGGGGCCTTTAAATATACTTCCAGTCTATGGAATTTACAAAAAAAAGAAAGACCCAAGTAACGTTTTACGATGGTCGGGGTTAATGCGCTGTATTTCCCCATTTATCTCGCCGAAGGCAGAGAGATGTTTCGGACAACTTTTTGCTAAAGAAGAGAAAGAAGCTGCTGTCAACTTCAACAACATATAAGCAGCATATGCAGAATATAAGAGTTAATTGCTTGTTTTTGCACCTTGTGGTTATTGAAAGAAAAAATTGCCTGGAAAAAATTCTGAAATAATGTCGGTTTTTTCGTTAACCAATTACAAAAACGTTTGCTATTGATTGTCTGCAATGTGATGTTTACGACTATAACGAAAAAAAAAAAGGAAGAAAAAGCTTTGAATGCATGTCGAACGAAGAACGAAAAAGAATTTTCCAGTTTTTTTTTTTTTTTTTTTTTTTACAATCGACCTTGATATGGAAACATAGTCAATACATCAAGAAAGTGAATTGGTAGGGCTTTGTACGTGTGGAAATCACTTTCACGTCAAAATGTTTGAATATCGCAAGTCATAAAAGCAATTGCAATAGCAACCTAGAAAATGAAACATTTATGGTCGTTAGACAGGCTAATAATACAATATTCATCGCGCTATGTAAATTGCCTATAGCAACGACAGCAACAACAACAACAACAACAACATAACTTTCATTCATTCAATAACGTTTGCGTAACGAGCCTATTGAAAAGATGACAAATGTACGAAATCATTGATTGAAATTCATGTAAAATTTTATTATTATGACAGGATCATCTTTGCTATAAATAATCCGAGGTCACGTGTATTTTATGCGTATTGATGAATATTTTCTATATAACAAGTTTAGGAAGTAATTACATTTAACATTACATTTAACATTATTACAAACACATAAATACATATCCGCACTATTTTCATAAATATTAAAATAAATTTCTAGATAGATTCTAGTTTTTTTTCTATGCTGAGCAAACGAGGGAAATGAGAAAATTTATAATAAAATCATAACAAGGACAGATGCCCATTCCCAAGGTGGGTAACGCGGGTTCCTGTGCCGTGAACGTCGCTCACTTTGCTGCCATGGTTAGCTCCTGATTGTCAGGCCGAGATAACTTTTATACACATATTCCCTCTCGTTAACTCGTAGATGAGACTCATCTAGAACGTCTGACATATTATGGTTTAAGCTCTCCACCCTCCCCCAGGCTTCAACACGACTTTACATTGAATAAGTGTTCCTTTCGGCCAACTACCCCTTAGCAGTATCGTTCCTGCTAACAAAGGCAGCAGATTTAGATCAATATTTTTATATTTAAGACAAGAAAATTTTAAAATACTGTTTGAATTATGAGTGATTTCCCAGAAGTATTTGACACAAAACTTTAGCTTAGAATAAATTTAATCAACTGTGCCTTCAAAATGTCTCCTTCATAATGGTCATAATCTTTTTAAATTTGCTTACGGTATGCGGTCGCAAACCTCTTAAATGCCCTTATTGCATACTTCACTTTTGGCGGCCGCTGAACCGAAGACCGCTATTTAAAAGCGGAAGTTTGGTTATGCGATAGGTAGCCCTTGGTGGACTCAAGTTGAACCTACAGTGAGCAGCTTGTCGAATCAATCACTTCATTCAGTGCCATATTCGTTCAAAACCAACGGAGCATCATCAACGTTTTTCTACTTTCAAGGTCAACTTCGAATTGACACAACCATATGCTTGCAGCCTCGAGCATAACAACCCAAATAATATGAATATTGCTGTTCGGAAAATCCTGGACTACTACTTTAAAGCTTTTTTACGGGGGATCGTCAACCACACACTTTGTTGCTCATAACTTGTCCGAGGACAGAAACTTCATATTTTAATATAGAATTGAAAGCCCCGTTAGGAGCAGTCCAACCATTGTAAGTGCAGCTAATATTTTGGTGCAAATTGTGTGTCGTCAATCCAGCCTCTGCTTGCGTTTGCTTATTAGGTGATACCGTTTAGTTAACGCTGTCGCACTTGCGAGCATATTGACGGTCTTAATGTAGTCAACACATACACCGCAACGGAGTTTTGTAAATAAGTTGATTAAATACATAAGAAAACTGAGGGAATGAAGTAATGATACGTTGCGATCATCGAAAATTATGCCATTGGCTCGTTTCATTCTCAAGAGCTTCGAGGAGACTCAGTGTTTCTACTAACCGAGGAGAGTTTCGGAATGGCTGCCTTTTCTCATACCGTGAATGTGACTTATAGTGACTTTTCCAAAGCTTTTAATAGAGTCAGCCATAATCTACTTTTACTTACTGCAATTTATAAACTGAAATGCATCGGTTTATCAAGAAACGTATCATCATTTCGCTGGCTTCAGTTGCCTTTTTTCCAATCTAAAACGGAATAACGTCCAGTGCCGCGAATGCTGCTTGCTGACATCCATCTCTTTACAGTGCGATATACACTGAACGATAGTTTGTAAACTACTAAAACTTATACCTCACACACACTAATGCCAAAGTTATCTGTGCTCAAAACTTATTCCTCGGTGCTGTTTACTGATGTTTCTTTTCGTAGGTGTATTCGGAATCATTTGCCGACCAAGTTATCACAATAACGCGCTCACTATGACCTCCGCGAGCCTTTGCGCGCCCTTTGCAAAATGTTCAACGATAATTATCATCTGCTTGACTTGCCCCCCTTTTCCATTTCGTAATAACATTGTTAAAAACTGCATGCTACGTCATTAACTAGCAGACTGTTTTCCTTTTCTCCCATAAACATGTTTGTGCAAACGCACAGCCATTGTTTTGATATGTACGTATGCGTGTGTTACATTGTGCTTTGCCATGCATGCAACATAATGAGTATTTTGTAACATTTATCATAACTGATTTATATCTAAATTCCAAGTTTATTGTTATTGTTATGACGATTATTGCTATCTAACTGAGGATAAAGTACTTGTAGCGAATATTTACAAAAACATAAATATAACTCACCAAGTTCGGAGATGTTCTTAAACAATCAATTAACAAGAGGGGGAGAGACGCAACTTTAAAACTGAACACGACCACGTAGCAGGTAAGGCAGACGATGCCGCATCGAGAACCATAGATTCTCGCAAGCTATAGCAAGACATCTTCGATTCATATGCCCGCCAAAGGTGATATGTATTTTCCTTACAACGCCTGGTATATTACGGAGTAGTAGTGTGCGCATCTGTTCCGGCTTTCGTCGTCGGCAATCGAATTAATGCGGCCTTTTGCTACTTCTTGTTACAATTAATTGCAAAATACTGCATGTTCTTCGTTAGATAAGGTAAGATGAAGTTAGAAAAGAAAGCAAAGAAAAACAAGTCCAAACAATCTCTTATGCCCATCATCATTATGCTAAAAAGACAAAAAAGGTAAAAGAACTAAATTTTCATGCTCTATAGTATGGAGTGACAGATGCTGATTTTTTTCATTTCGGAACAAAACTTTTCGTCGCGTAGACACGTCGGTGTTGTAGGCGTGGTTTTGGAAAAGTTCAAAGTCACTTCGAAACTCTTTTGCAAATTTGTACTCGATATCTTCATTTTTGCGAACTGGAGAACGTTTGCCACAGATACTACACAACCGGCGGATATATTTCGGTGCCTTCCAAATTTGAAGCCGGCCGAGAATTTGTATACTTTATGGAGTTTTTGAAGCTTTGATCTGCGCGTCTTAAAGGTATTGAAAAAAAACGTAACCTTTGATGCACTATACCGCGTAGTCACAGTAAAATTTCTCCATCTTTGTACAGTTACTACAGCGTCGCTCACAGAACATGCGTTCAAATTTTTCTACATTTATCTGCTATAGCCTATGAATACTGAGCAAAAAAGCAATTTTTTATTTTTTCTGAAAAACAGAGGTGTTCCCAGTCTATATGGTGCTGCGGGCGTGCCCTTTGACCGATTAAGCCTATTTTCAACATCTTCCTGCGTGCAAGAACTTCCAATGTTTCTGCCGAATTTGAAGTCGATAGCTTCGTTTTTGCGGGCAGGAGAATATTTACTACAAACATTATATAGATAGGCAGGCACGCAGACGGAGAGACAGACGTGCTTAAATCGATTTAGAATTTGATGCTGTTCAAGCATATACATACTTTGTGGGGTCTCTGATGGTTCCTTCTGGGTGTTGCCAATAATTTGACACACAAATGAACATAACCCTCGTAAACAGGCAGACACACCCCTTTACAATTCTTTAGATAGTATAAGAAAAATACGAACTTACAGACGGCTACATATATCTCAACTGCCTCCTCTACTGTCTCAAGGTATCATCCTTATAATGCACATCATAATTAACTTATATAACATATGTATATATATGCGAATGTTATCACGCGACAGTTTAATAAAAAGTTTAAAAAGTTTTCTATATAAATATATAAAATTTATAAATATGCACAGTGTTTATAGTTTCGTTTTAAAAAGCATATATATATGATTTGAATGAATTAACTGATTAAGACTAACTGGTTTTACATATGTAGGAAGTACATATTAAACTACGGATTAAACTAATAACATAACTGCTCACGTCACAAATATTTTTTAAATAAAAGAGAACTTTTTCTTTTCATTTCAATTCAGTTGTGTTGCTTTGTGAAATTAATTAAACAGCTTAAAATAAACTCACTTTCACTAAAAAGTGCGTTTGTTGTGTTGAAATTCACGGAACGGTCCACACACACATGTAGACAGAAAAATCGCTATATTCTTTTATGTTGATGGGGGATATTCTCTTCCTTTTTCCTCCTCTTTTATATTGCATTTATCATTTATTTAGGACGTACGGACATTTCCGTATTTAAAGGTGGCTTTACAGTTACACTAAATGTAAACAACAACTAAAGAGAGTTCATTTCAAAAATACCCCATGTTTCCAGCTGGAAGAGGTTTGTGTACAAAAACTTAAATGTAAAGCTAACCAACCATTTTTAGAGAGATCAGTTCAGGCGGTCAATAGTCACTATTTGTTTTAAGGGCAACTACGATTTTTGTAGACATGGATGAACTTAAGTATCTCTACCGAGATATTATAACATACTTTTTGAATTGCTTTCCAGAATTCCTCTTTATTTCTGCAGGGAACGGGATGCTTTAGCCCTCCACAAACACTCTCAATAGGAGTGAGGCCGGGGGCGCGACTTGGCCGTTCAGTGACAATCGAGTTACGATTCCGGAACCACGCTTTCACGAAATTTGATAAATGTTTCGGATCGCTATCCTGCTGAAATTTCCGCATCAGCGGGTTATTTTCTTGGGCATGCGGTATCATTACTGTTTCCAACAATTATTTATATATGAACATATCCATAGTATTTTCTTTGGTATGTGTCAGAGCGATACACTCCCAAGAAAAACATCCCTGAACCATCAGATTTCCTCCGCCGTGCTTCACAATTTTTGTTTTTTTTGACAGAAGCACATTTTTTCCCGCATCGTTTCCATACAAATTTATTTTTGTTTCGTCGCACTTTTTTTCGCTTTCTGATGTGCACTCACTCCTGCTGCTGGCTGAAGCACAGTCTTTCCTTTTCTCAAAATTAACTTTTCTGAGCGTAGGAACTTTCCGAGCTATTCTTTCTGGAAGATTGGCACCTCATATACGTCGCCGAATAGATCGGAACTATACAGTACTCCTAATTTTATCGGAAATTACGGAAAGGGACCTCGTTTTTCTAAAATTATCATGTGATTATCTGAGCCTGAACCAGTCTTCTGAATTGCTCCGCATATCTCTACTTTTTTTGTGGTAACTCTGAGCATACGTGACGGAGTTGTATGAGTGATCTAACGACACCGCAATAAATTTATACGTTTTTTCCCGATTTCGAAGTTGATGACCTAGCCATCACCCTCCTGGCTACAACAATGTGCTCGATCTATCAGATATTTTTAGAAACACGATGAAGCCTCGCTTCAGGAAGCATTTTACCATTCACAACCGTAAATAGAACGCACCTTTTTCGCTGTCCAGCTGAGAAATCCACTAAAGCAAAATAAAAGCCTTCAACAATTTACAGCAAGGCAGAGATCACTTGGAATCCTTTGAATTAATTTTGGACAGTATGACCACCGGTAAAGATGGAACTGATTTTTATGCCCACATATGTATATAACCCAAATAAAATAAACCACCAAAGACGGAGAGTCCTGGTAGTACAGAAAAATTATTTTAAAAATAACCATTTATTGTATATAAGTAATTTCACCGGTTTCAGAAACGGCAGAGTTGCAGGATCTTGCAATCTTGATGTTAGTAGTTCGATATTGGTGCAGGTACATTCGTTTCATGAAAGTCTCTTTGATAATGCTCTTGAAAAATAAAGATCCTTTTCTCTATAAGTAGTTAAAAATTCCTTTTTGTTGCCCTCGTCGTTTCCTTCAAACATGACATTCGAAGCAACGCTTGATCTTGCTACAAACTGCTAGAAAAATTGAAGATTCTCTTAAGGGACCGCAGAACAGTCAGAATTTCTGTGCAAATATTCTATGTAGTGGTAATATATACACAGGGTAATGTGAGCCTTTTAAGCCAACACATATCATAAAATTCTTCTCAATAGTTTTCCTTTCCAGGCGCGCGATGTCTGTTCCGTCGCACTCTTTATTCAAATTTTCGGTACAGTTACTTAGCCTTCGTCCTCTCATATATCGAGACAGTTTAGATAAAATTTCTTCTCAAAATTTTCTTGCTATACTTAAAAAAAGTCATTTCGTCTTTTTTTTCCACATACACAATGGTATCTATATCCAGTAAATCAAAATCCTTCTCTCCCAACTATTCTTTCAAATTTTTCTGCCACTGCGGTGCTCATAAAAGAAAATAAAGTGCAAATTGATTTTCTGTTTCTTATTTTAATTATACTTTTACTTACTTATTTCATCTTTTTTTTTTTCTATTTGCACATGAAATTCAGCTAAAATTAATCCGAATTCGAGAAACTCTTGGAAGTCAATCTTATGCTAATTATTATAAATAACTAATGCAAAGAATGTAAAGAGAAGTAAAGAAAAAAGAAATGAAGGAGTGAGAGAACAAAATTTATGTGTAAGTAGAAAAGAAAGCATCTAAGCATCTAAGCATCACAGAGGCAAGCCCACAACTGGTGCAGTTTCGAGATGAGCCGTTGGACAGCTTGGGGATTGAAAATTTCGTCATTATATCTACACCGACTGAACTTTATGAAGACAAAGTTCATAGCGAGACGATTCGGGATATTAAAGTTCTTCTGCTGACTCGATTTGGAAGCCAATACCAAGAATAAACCTACGTTTCCCAATTGCCGGTAAGGCTAACAAAAGCAATCTATTTTCATAAGGGGGCAAAGAGATCGTCGTCCAATCCAAATTCCTAAGGACAAGGAACAGGAATTTGGAACAGGCTTTGGAACGGATTCCATTAAATCTACGTAGCACCTGCAGAAAGGAGATCACACCACGGGGCATACACAAGCCTTACTCTGACGAAGTTCATGTGTAGCCTTTTTGCAATTTAGAGAATTTTTTTTTAAGAGAAGCAAGAATCGCGACTATGAAGTCAGTGTTGCGGTAGAACTTACTTTGGTCGCAGCTACAGTTAAAACTCGCTTGATAAAGGCGTGACAATTACCGATTGGGTAAAATTCCACCTCCACCGAGATAGTGCGGTCGCAACCTCACTACATCTTCGTTTTTCCTCATTTCTTTCTGACCATCATCATGTTACGCACATAGGGGACATCTCGTGAGTTAGTGCTAAAAAAAAAGTATCCACAAAACTTACTGAATTTTTACCACTGCCTCGCCTCTTTTTGTGCAACCATTGCTTTCTGAATCCATATTGAACACTGTCTCTTCTCATATGAACAAATATATCTCTTGAGTTTTAAATCGTATATAATTTCATACACAAAAAAAAGTGTTGGTGGAAACGCTAATAATATTGAAAACCAATCAATTTGTACCTCGCTATAACAATACATCACACATTTTGCATAGTCGAAGTTTGTGACGAAGCAATTACGTATCCTTTGTTGCGGTAAATGATAAACAAACACCCGTAGAAAGAATTCCGGATTTGCTTAAGACATTATTGGGAAATGAACAGTTTTTGCTGATTTCCAATAAAAGTTATTTCAACGATTAGTGGTTTGCTGCAATTTTTTCTCAATCGCAATTCTCTCATTGTCCATGTGTTGAACGTGTATTTGTACGCTTAGAAGCACATTTTTAGTAAATTTTATATACTACACGACGTGTGGTACACGGGCATATTAAATTTGTGCGGATGGAAGCTTGAATAGACTCACCATTTATTAACACTTGTTTGTCCGTCTGTCTTGTGTTCAACCTACAGATGGAAATTTTTGAGGTATTATTATGACATCTGGTACACTGACGTGTTTCTGGCTCGAAGACACGCGCTGTTGGAAGCGCCTCGGATTGGACACTTGATTGGTTCGGATTTGAAAACTCGTTATATGAATAAATGTATGAAGCAAAGTGGTGTAGGGCGTTTAAGCACTATAATGCTTTCAATTGATTGAATCAAGAATTTGGTTTAACCAGTCACCTGCGGAATTTATCTTGAAGTGTCCATCACTGGCGGCGCGTAATCGTGACCACGGAATGACATATATTTACTCCGAAAGCAATGCAAGCGATTGCACAATAAGCTTGGAGGATAAACAAAGGTAAAGGGAATAAGCTTTTTTTGGTTTTATTAGACAAAAAATTAACAATTCATTATAAAACAAAAAGATATAGTTACTGAAAGTTGAAAAATTTTCTAAAGTGTAATGAAATTCTTGAACACAAAAAATTAGTAAAAAGAAATTTGGGAAATGCAGTTTATTTCATTTTTCATCTTGATTTTAGTTTTTGTTCTTGTTATTGCTATTGCAACTGTAAATCCCTACGCCAATATATAATACGTAGCTACAAAATATAGAACCATCAGGTATAACAGCAGTGATGACATAAATGTAAGCACAACTCGACCGAATGGCCGCAGTAATCATTTCCTGTCATGACCAAGAGAAATTTACGCGGCCAATTGTCTTCTAGACGTGCTCAGGGAGCCACTAAAGGATGTCAAAGCCAAAGGAAAGATTGTTTAGCCAGAGTTGTGGAAACACTTGATATTAACCGAGAAGGATTTCTATCTGATCTCGAAAACTTTAATCGTTCTATTAAAAGTTTGGACGATGGAGATCGAATGATTTCGCAGAGGCAGATTGACAATCGAAAAGTTAGGCAGTAGATAGTGGCGGGAGAAGCGTTTTAAAGAAGCACAGTTTCAGTGCGTTATTTTTCTAAACAAGATCCAACAGAAAGTGCTCGGGTCCTGGCGATTCACACCGTCACAGCTTTGCATGCGATTGTCTAGTTCGCAAAGATGTTGAAAACAACGAATCGGTGAATTGTTTGCGGCAAAAAGATGTGGCATCCACGAGTCGTCAAACTGGCGAGGGAAATGTGTAGCCACCGATGGACAATATTTCGAGTAAAATATTTCTTATCATTTTCATTCAATAAACGTGGATTTCCTATGCAAAAATTCCAGCTCGTTATTAACACGTTCGCGGACGCAAAAAATTTCAGGGAGCTGCAAAAATAGGCCGGCAATTATTTTTGAAACTAGTCGTAATATCGAAAATCCGATTATACGCATATTATAAGAGTAGTCAGAGGATCGTATTTTAACTGTTATATGAAGTGAATGTTATAGCATCCACGACAATATACATCATATTTTTCAACTAGGATGACGTGAATGCTATTAGCATTCATTCATAGAATACATGAGAAAAAAAGGTTTATTGCGGTTTCATTACATTTTTTATTTAACAGTAGATCTTTATTCGTCTGCATATAAAAAAATTGATAAATTAAATCCATAATTTCATGGTATGTATGTATGTGTTAACAAAACTAAATATTTCTGTCCATCATTATGATTGAATGCTTTTAGGATTCCATATCCGAATTGGAGCTATTGTGATCTTCAGGAGGTAAGTGCCATTGTCCGAAGCACTCTCCAGGACAAAGTGGAGGTTTATTTACATAGCTCTGACATTGATGTGATGTAAATTTTATTATTTTTTGCCTGTAACACTACTTGCACTTCAGGAAATATGCTTTGCATTTGTAATTTAAAGGTGCCGGAATTTCTTCCTGATAGTGAGCATCTTGAAAATGTCTTGGCAGAGTGTATCTAACGAGCGTTTGTGAGTTGTCATTATCAAGAAAAAAGTCACTAGCATTGAATTCTGTGGTATTTTTCCAATATTCGAATCATTTATCTTCTTATAAATGTAAAAAGAATTCCGTACAGAAATATCTAATAGATGGAATATAACCTTCGTATACCAACGGATAGGTTTTTTAAGTGAGGAATAATATGATATCGTTTGATCACATCTGTCTGTGCCAGACATATTTGCGTTATAATTAGCAATCTCTAGTGGCTTTTCTTCTTCTTATGCACGTTAATTAATTTGGGATGGTTTTCCGTTGTGATACAAAGCACATCTCGCTTGTCTTCCCATTTACTAATATAGACGTTGCCCTGTCTTCTCCACATATGTTCTCCTTTTTTCAATTTTTTTTTTGCGTTACGACTTTCGGATTCCTCTTGCGATT
>KK503100.1:0-30669 GCA_000688735.1 Glossina austeni | reverse complement strand
TTTGTTTATATGCATAATATAGTAAATATTGTTTTTTTCTTATCTCAAATGTGAAAAATATTTGTTTAACATTTTGCATTGTTAAGCGAAGAGCTTCATAGCAAGCTAACAGTGCATATGAAGCATTTAAGGTTGTTTTAAAACTTTTTTATATACGTAATGAGCGGCTGTATATATATAAATATATATAATGATAAATATCGGAAGTATGGCCTGCATATCCTGTTGTATTTGCATAGAATCTCGCATTCAGATTTTCTATACAAACATAAATATTTATTTTTTTTCCCCTCATTTTTTAAAACTATTGTTGCTGTCAGCTGCGATGCCAGCGTCTCTGTTGCTGTATCGTATGTCCCTGTAATTTATTTTTGCATATAACAATTTTTTTTTTTTTTGAAAATTCTAATTTGCGACAAACGAACAATAGCTTCATCAATAAAGAATTTGCAAAAGATTTATATCCGAAAATGCCTGAGGGGCTCGAAAGAAGAAGCAGAGTAAATGAAAAGTAATAGATAAAGATTTACTACTACTTACTGATTATTTTTCGATACAGATAAGAAAACACAAAAAATATTTAATTCTTTAAAAAAATTGCATGATTTACACGATGTTTTCAAGCTTCTCCGAAACAGAATGCGAAACATATTGAGTGAACGAAAAAGTTATTGCGGCAAATTGCCTGCATTTCTAAGTTATTAAAATCCTTCACATCTGCGTTGTTCTTTATATAGTTTTATAAATTTTTGCTGTATTCAATCATAAGTAAATAGAAAAAAAGAAGCGCTTCAATCAAGCGCAAGATAATTAGTGGTGCCGGGAGTGAATTTATTAAAATATTTATATAATTCTGGAATTAATATTCCAGATCAAGTGTTCTGACAGTTAAAATTCATGAGGTTGTACACTTTAATCATTTTTTTCCCATTCTTGTACTGTGGAGTCACAAATATCACAAACGTGGGCATAGACTTCAACTTGGAATCAACTAATGCTACAGCTATTACTAAGTCAAATATTTCTTTAAGCCTTCAACAAAATGAACGCACCAAAGTATTAGAATATCGATAATTTGGCATTCTTTTTAATGCATCTACAAATACGCATCAAACATCTGGTTAGCTAAGGTAACAATGAAACCCATTCGTCTTTTGTTGTTGCAAACATAAGTCTGTGTTTGGAGAAAGGGACAAAAAATAAAAATCAATTTGTAGGCTGTTGTCTACTTGATATGATATATGGGGAACTATATGACCGATATGTCCGACATAACCGATAATAAATAAACGGCAAATACACCAAGCCGTACTTCAGTATAAATCTCGTATTTTGGAACTACTGCGACCAAAGACACGATCTACAAATAACGAAAATGTTTTCGCAAACTAAAGCGTTGATCAATTCGCCCGGCTGGCTTGGCCAGGCAGCGAGCAAAATGCCGACTGGTAGAGGGTTGGCAGGAGCGCTAGAGTAGGGCTACCATCGGCCCATATCAAATTTGCGACTCTGGTTCAATAGGCAGCATGGTGAAGTTGACTTTTATTTAACACAATTAATAAGCGGCCACCGTTGTTTCAAAACATACTTACGTAGGTTTAAAATAGAGCAGAACCCATTTTGTAGTGTTTGCAAATGCATCAAAGGCTCTAAACACGTGCTCTTTGTCTGTCCAAAATATTATAACGAACGACAAAGACTACAGATGGAAATCGGAGAGATGCCTCCCCCCGACAATCTATTGACAAATATGTTGCCTGATCCGAAAAATCGGAAGGCCAACACTCGTCGCCGCAAATATAATGAGAAAACAAAGAAACGAGGAGCGTCATCGTCGGCTTTTAAGTAGTGCCGGAACGACTGCGACGTACCGCAGAGTAGGGGAGAGGAGTATAGGAGGTTTTTTTTCGTACCGCGTCTGTCGATGGTTTTCCACCTTAAACACACACACACACATGCATGATTAAAATAAATTTTCCATTGGGTCACTCATACGCACCCAGTTAAAGTAGTATTTAATTGTTTTGAAAGTAAGTTGAGGCGTAAGGCGGACATAATTTACTTTTCAAATCTGATTTATGAAATTGAGTGAAAATTGAGTGAGTCGACCTTGGCATCTCGAGATAGGGCAGTTGTATGTGCGCTCTGTACATACGTGGCTCCATGTTTCTTAATTCTTAAATTTTATACATATATATGAGATCGGCAGTCCTTTTGCTTTTCTCAAGGAGACTTACTAAGGCAGATAATTCTTGTATTCAATATTGCAAGACGACAAAAGCACAGTGTATATGTGTTTCCATTTTCCGCACTTGCTCTTAACTAAATAGATTATGACATATAAACATGCAACAGAACTTCCCCGACAGTCCAATACACCAAAAATTCTTAATAATTTAATCTTAATAGAGAATATGAGATTTTAAAAAATTAAAAAGAAAAAAATTTAATCAGCTTTCAATAAATACATACCCACAGAAGCAAGAAATCTCTTTAATACTTCCGGAATGTAATAAGAAAAAAAGATGAATAAATAAATCGTCTTTTATGGATAAATGAATAATTTATTGAAATTAAATAAATACACATGCACGTCAACGTATATATTCAAATTTTTCCTCCCGGGGAGCACTGCACACGCATTTCAAGGTATATATGTTTGATATTGTACATACATGTCGAAAAGAAGTTGACCTAAACAATGCATCTGCACGCTTCAACACCTCGAGGTATAACCCGTTTATGATTCTATGGAAAGCTGGTGTTCAACTCGTTCTCCGATGAATAAAAGCATCAAACAGTTAATGATTTGCAGTAGATTTTACATAAGTGAGATACAGAGACAGCTACCAATTAACTTAGATCCGATATTTAGCTCTCAGACTGCGATTTCTCGGTCCACTGTCGCCGAAAGTCAAGCTTAGCAAAATGACATTTAAAAGGATTTTAGCTGTGTTGCCCTGAGATGAAGAAGGAAATCTTGTGTAGCTTTCCATTCAACCTTTACGTATATTAATTGCGTACGAGCTACAATTTATATCGACAAGCTTAAGGCGTTAATATTTCCCGTATAAACGCGGGCGTTTACAATAAAGCGATAATCTTGAGCACAATATTAACAACATGCGATATTTTAAATCCCACTTTTTTGTGATCGCACAAATCCTCTAAATCCTATCCCATTTATTTATCGCGGTTTCTTTGAAAATCCGCGAAAATCCCAAAGGCGGCTGAGCTGTCTTTCCACTTGCTTTTGGACAAATTTCCATCAAAAGCTAACCGTCAACTCTGTACACATTGGAGGGGAGCGGAACTATGGGTTTACCCATAGATGTGCCGAAACCTTCACCTCTTCGTGGTGCTCCCTATAAAACATTGACTGCTGCATTATGGCTCTCTTGTTTCCTTTGGTTTTGACAGTCGGACAGTCAATGGCAAAGAAAGGTTTAAGGCTTACTATCAACCTAGCAATAGGTTTTTTCTCTTTGGAAGCGCAAGAGGTCTAGTCGGGAGGGGTTTTCTTTTTTTTAAAAAGAAGCATATTTTTCCTTATTTGGTTCTCTTGGTGGAGGTCATCTAACGATGATGGCCAGCGATATCAAGTGGGCTGGGGCACAGCTGGGTGTGTGTGCTGTGCGACGACAACCTTGGAAGCATTACTTCCTTGAGAAAAGATAGTGAGGATCTGGCCGACCGGGACGTGTGGATAGTCCAAAGGCAAGTGTGGCTGCGGCCGCGTACTGTATGAGTTCACCCGAAGCTGTATAGCTTGGTGTAAGTTCTGGTTTGAACGATAAGCCAAGAAGTTAAAGGGTGTCCACGGGGGTCAGGTTGCCCAAAGTAGGATTGCTCCGGCAGGACGATGCACACGACCCATTGGAACGCCGGACGAATGCCTTCTTACCTGACTGCTGGGTACGGCCCTTCGGGGAGTATTCGTGGTGGCTGTTTCAAAGTTCGCGGGGAGCTATTAAAGAGGTGCTTAGATAGGTCTCGACGCAGACCTTTAAGCGAGAATTTGGCCCACACCCGTCTTCTATTCGATACCTCAGGGTAGCGAGGCCCGCTTCAATGGGGATTGTCTCTCTCCCTGAGGGGTCCCCAATCAACTTACCTCTTGGCTCCATGTTAGGTGCGGACGTTAAACACACATACAGAAATGTACACATTGGATAAGCAGCGCAGCGAATCATCTCTTGTTGATCTGCTGAATTCTAGGAGACGAAGGAGAAGAGCTTTTATCTTTGCTTTCGCGCTAACAGTACCAGATACACGGAATCTCAATTTAATAATAATATAATAGCAGTGAGAAAAAACCGAAACCCAATTTAGCCTTCTAGGAGCAGTGGTTAGGTTTCAACTGTAATCTCAAACTTCACATCAAAACTAGACAGTGAAACAAAAGGACGAGTAGAAGTATATCTCGCTTAAATGTACTTATAGGGTTACTTCTCTAATGGCCATGGATTCGAGGGAAAAATAACGAATATTACTGGTTCTGGACCAAAGGTGGACCAAATGGAAAAAAAATTTGAGGATTCTTTTCTTCCGAAGAGAGTAAAGGTGATTCCAGACAGCAAGTAATCATAATGATGGATAGATAGAATAGCCCGTTGTGCCCCTCTTTTCTCTTCATCGTGAGCAAAATTTGTGGTCTCTGCTGCTTATTTCTATTTCTAGGCGTTCTGACTATTGGACTTATGTGAGATTCGTTCAGCGTCAGTATAACACACACGTATTTATAAAAAACATAAGTGCGTATCAGTGCTTGTGAAAGGGCACAATCTTTACCGGACATTTCTGTCAACTCCCAAAGACGGCGCTAGAAAGCCATTTCAACACAATTGTCAAGCAATGTGACACAAACCGTGTATGCCGTTGTCAAATGAATAATTTTTGTGAAATCAGTTAAAAATCTCACGCATCGCTGTGTAATGATTTTGTGGTGTTGCGACCGAAACTGAACACACCTGTTGAGGTTATCATTAATTGTTTGGAGCTCAAGTTTGTCGCACGCTTCAGTTCGATTGAAAAGTAAAGGTTCCCATTAAAGCAGCGACAATTGATGGCAGTTCACATCCGAAGCCGGTCAATTTAGTGTGTGTTTCGTTCTCACATAACTCAATTATTACACCCGAACAAACACATTTCCACCCTTTGCTAACCTGAGCAGAGTAAGAGTGGGAGAGTATTCCTAATAAGTGAGAAAAAAAGTGTATTAACATTTACTGGCACATTGATGATGGAGATGATATGTTTTGGACACTTGATAATTGATTGAGTTTTTTTTCTCGAAATTTGTTTTTTTTTTTTGTTGAAAACATAAACCGATTGTGGCTGTATCTGTAGTTCTACTAAAAAAACAACAATTTTTTATGCATAACTACGGTATCCAAGTGTCACTTAAGTTCCGCAATCATCTATGCATATGTAGGAGTGTGGCACTGTGTTCTCCCCTAGAACAGCCAAACTTAGAAACGTTGGCTTTTAAATGGAATGAAAATTTTCATACTTTGGTAACTGCGCCCTACAGTATTTGTGGTACGAGTGTATGAACATAGTAGGAATGTTTACAATATTCGGATGGAGTTAAAGTGGAAGCTCCTTTTTCACATTTCGATCATTCGATCACCAATCAGTACCGGATCATGTTTTGATTCGGTTTAAGCGTGTCTGTCCATCCTTTCACATGTGAGCTTAAAAATGAGAATTATTGGAAATGCAGGGCCGTTTTTGCTACAACCCTCCGCATAAAGCCTCGCTTTGAGAAAATCATTTCAGAAAAGAAAATTATTGTTTTAACACTTGTTGGGTGTGCCAGAAAATGGGCAAAAGTTGACCGGAATGGGAGCACTTTTTAAGCCTCCTTTGCAACAGAATCTAGTTTAGGTCATTGATGACTCGGATAAGTAAAGGTTTTCTTATCAGGCATAATATAATGGAGAGCATTCAGTTTAGCCAAATTTTGTTACTATAACTTTTCAATTATCTCAGATGCGACTTTAATTGGTTTTGATTATGTAATAGTTCTTCGATCTGCATAAGTGATGTTTTAATATGCATTTCTAGTAATGTCTACTAATTTGTTATCGACGCGGTCCCGATGTAGAAATTTCAAAACATAATTACATCTTAAATAAAGATACGCAAATAACTTGGAATCCTTGAATAAGCTTCACGCACATTCAACTGCAGCCCTAATCAAAATTTTAAAAAACAAACTCGAAATGTGGAACCATAATGGGCAGATCTTTGACATCACTTCTAGGTCTAGGCGTATTCTAACTGTTACCTTGAAATAGTTTTTAAAATACGTAGCGACCAGTACAGACCAGAAGTTCTTTGTAGAATTATTTAAGCAACTTTGTAGAGCCTGCACACCAGTGAGTACACTACGGAAGATGGCCTGTAATCCTTCAGGTAGTGCAGCTAATCTACGAAAAATGGAAATGCTAAACGATATAAAAACAGAAACGCAATTAAAAAAACTCATAAGCCAAATGCAAGCAGGAACACCGCTCAGTAAAATACCTTTAGCGCGCTCGATTTGGGAGGATTTCATATTTAAGAGAGAAAGAAAAAGAAGAAGAAGAAATGAATTCGCAACTTGGAGCAAAGCACCTAATAAAACATTGACAGCCCGCACGTGAGGCCAAGAAGAAGAAGAGTTCAGTACACTTGTTGGCAACATACTAGTGTGTCCAGAAAGTAATGCCAATTGCATTTTTTCTTTTTCTTATTATTGCTGTTATTATTACAATTCATTTAGCAAGAGAATAAATTCTAAGACTAAACTCTTAAACCGCTAGCATCTAAGGCTATCGGCTTTATTGAAAACTCTACCGCACTTAAGATTTGAACTACTTGGCCACTCAGGTGGATTTTTCCTATTAAAGTCTATAAGACGCCTTCAAGGTAATCCTCAAACTCAAGTAATATCCTTTGTTTGTCCCGGGTTGGCCCGGCGGAAGGAATTCATAATGCGCAACACCACGATAATCGAAGAAAACTGTTACATTACCTTGAATTTAGATCGACTTTGGCAGAATTTTTTCGGTCTTGGCTCACCTTTCACAAGATATTCACTCTGTTGATCGACAGTTTCCGGCCCATGCGGGCAGAGTCAAATCTCGCCTCATTCTGTTTCGCAAAAAAAAAATTGAACGCAACAAAATCGCACATTGCGAAAATGGGGGAAAAATACTTTTTGTATCGCACAAAATCGAGCGCAGACACAGATGTCTCTCACAGCTCACAAATTGAGAGAAAAAAAATTCTAATATTCGACATACGCGCGCAGTTTACCTTGAATGTCGCACTATAATTGCTCAATTGAACATAGCTCGGTTGTTGGATTGGTGGAGACACACACGCTGTACGAAAGAGACAGGAATGCCTTTCGAGAACTGGCTGAGGGTAAACGCAACTACTGTAGTAGTGTTCGAAATGTACTATTAATTAGTCAGCTAATTAATGAAAAACAGATAAATATTTAGGTGCTCCCAAGGTAAAAGGGGTGTGTAGGGTTGGAGCTCAATAAAGTTTAATTGAATTTAATTTTAATAATTAATTATTCATTATTACTAATGTTTAAAGAAGAAAGCTACTATTCCTGTATCTCTTCGGGCCAATACGTAAAACAATTTTATAAAATTAGGACGTTGAATAATGTCGCTGTTAAAACCGTTATTAAGTATATCATTAGACTACTGATCTAAATTAAGGTAATCAACACGCAATAATAATCTTGCCAGATTGCTACTGCACGGAAAGCCACATATCTCTTCCAGTGAACACTAGTCGTAAAAACTTCCAAAGCACGATGACATCAATCATGTGTTCATACAAAGTCAGAGGAATCCGATTCAATCGTGCGTAACCACGGAGTGTTACGGAAAGCCTTAACCTCAATCGCAAAGACGAGTCAACGATAGTCTTGACATCAACTGGCAAATAATTCCATTTCTCGTAATGCTATTAAAAGGCAGTCTCGCGACATTAGATATCTGTAGTCTGACAGTAGTAGGTTCGGCGTACGTTCGGATTTTACGATCTAAAGTCTTTTGCAAAAAAATCTCAGAACACGTCTGTGAATAGAGGAGTTCCTTATTAGGAACAAATAAGAAAATTACACTCAGCTTTGATGGAGTCTTTTATACCTACCACCTTTGAAATAAGGAAAATACAAAAAAAAGGTAAATTTCGATTCTCTCTGGGACTGTGATTATTGTGGTTTAGAAGTAACGAGCAACCAGTGAGAAAATTATATCCGGTTGTGACCGAATCGTTTATATCCGTTACCGTTAACCTAAAAGAGACTAAAAAGCTAATTTCCTATGCAGCCAGACAGACAGGCAAACGCACATGCTTGAATCGATCTTAAATTTGATGCTGATTAAAAATACATAAACTTCATGGTGTCTTTAAAACTTTCTTGCAAACCTTTTGACAAAGTGAACATGCCCGCATCCTCCGAAGATGATTATAACTATCAAGTTTCTAATCTTGAAGTGTGTCGGCGGAGTCGTATGTAAAATTGTCGTGAATACTTGACTTACCCCATAATAGTTCGGTTTGTTGTGGACATACCTTACTCTTCAGTTTATTCCTAGAAACACAGACGAGACTGCGACATATATTATTAGCATTATACGATATCACCCAAACAACAAAGCATACAAACAATGTCAATTTAGTTTCAATTGGGAGCCAAAGTACCTTAAAATAATAAGTTTTCTCATTATTGCGATATTGACATGGTTTGCGGAGCACCAAAGTTAATTTTAAGTGCGAGATCTGACGCAATGTGGGAAAACTTACTCTTCGCACAAGCCAATAAACCAAACGACGGTTCGCATTATACTTTGTGGACGTTATTATCATAGTTCTAGATTTCGATAACATTGGCTTTGAATTATGTCTACTAGAGGAAGTTGCATTCCGATCTACATCTTCATTGATCCGTCATTTGGAGATGCAATGCGAAGATAACCTGTAACCAGGTCATTTATGATTATACTGAACAACATTGGACGCAAGCTGTAGCAGCTAATGTCCATCAGTCAGAAAACTTATAACTTAACTTAACTTAACTTAACTTAACTTAACTTGTAACTTATACTAATATGATATAGTACACGGGCCAGTGCTGAAATTATATTTAGAATAATCAAGTTACGAAATTTGATGCTCACATTATCGTCAATGACAGTGTTGGACTTAAAACGATACGCCATTTGCCAGCTCTACTGAATTGATTGACTCTTTATGTCTGTTATGATAACCTGTTGTCCAAGTGCAGAGAAGGATTACCAGTTATACTGCCGAACTACGGAAATATTCAATTAAACTATCAGAAGGAAGACTGCACTCTGACACATTTCATGGGCATTTCCTGTAAATTTATCCGAAGATCTTTGGGTGGTTGTTATGCATCGGGTTTACTATTCAAACGAAGTCGCCGCGCGTGCTTACTTCCAACTAACTGCACTTGGTCTACATTTCCTGGTTTTTTAGGCCATATTACGGACCCTAGTTGCTCTCATAATATGTGCTGTGAACCACGGCGGTTGCGGCAGATTGCTAGCCCTTAATCCGGACGTCTTCATTTAACAGTTTAAATAGATTGGAAAATAAATAACAGAATTTATCAGTCATATTGGCAAAGCACTGCACATTACCCCGAAGACATTGTTGCAATAGCCTAGGCAAGCCACCTTAAATCATTCAAGTTAGAAGATATCGATGTTTGATTGCCGCAAATAGTTTGTATATTGTAAGCTGCGAACGACATTTCATGATCAGGTAAGCTACCAGTCGAAAATTGATCACATACAATATCTAAAAGAAATGGTCTACAATGTGCAGGCCTTTCATAGCTCAATATCAACCATGGGGAAGCATCACGCCCGCCTTGTGTGCATAGATTATTCAGATTTATATTAACACATTGCAAACACTACCCAATATTATGCCTTCGTATCAGATGCGCATCCATCCCAAGAAAAAAGAAGAATAAGAAATGATTGCCGAAACTGTGGTCTGCAAAGACAACTCACGTTCTGCAAAACACGTGCCAAAAAGTAGAAGAGCGCTGGAATGAATGTGTCATCTTCGAAGGACGAATAAAGTTGAATTTCTGAAAATTATTTTGTTTTCTCTGCTTAGACTGAAGACTGGTAGGGTGATGTGATATTTTTTAATCTCACTAAGGTGGCTGTCAATCCGAATCCGATTTTAACTATTGTTACGGAAATCCCAAATCCAGTTCATGCTAACTAATTGAATTTTCCCAAGCAATAAATTCCCTAGAGAGGGAAAACCCTAGCGTACATTCGCGGCGAGTCGTGCGGCAGCCGGCCGAGGAAAACGGTTAGTGGAAAAGTAGGTTAACAGATTAAAAATGAAGCCATGAAGTTGGGTGATAGTAAAAATGTATATAAGTAAACTATTTGCGGATGGCAGAGTTAGGCGGAAAAGAACATTGACTCGTACAGGAACATTTGAGTCGAAAAAGAATATTAGAGCTGAGAAGTTGAAAGTATTGCCAAAGTAAAATGTAAATAATCCTACCCTTAAAGAAATAGATTGTAAATAAAGAAGCTTGAAGTTAAAAGGATTTTGAAGTGCATTTCTCTTGAAAAGAATCTCCACGATCTAGTGATACGGACAGTATTGAGAAAAGCGAAGTTCCTAACACGATGTTTCAATCATAAACACAGCAGCATTTAGTCAAGGAAAGATAAGCAAAAAAGGCTTTAGTAAATAGTTCGAGGAGCCTACTACTTAAGGTAAATCGGTTGTACACTGCATTGCCGAATTCAAACGCAGTTGTACAAGCGCAGATAATGAACACGACCCCATAATATAGTGTTAAAGAACTCAAATTGAAAAGTGTTTGAGGTAATTGTGATCGTAAACACCTCATAACATTTTCTACACATAATGGATCGCAAATATGCCGCCTTCGTTTGTAATCTACCGGAAACACATTGGATCTATGTATAGATACTTATGACCAATTCATTTTAGTATCTTTGTTGTTACGTGATTACGAATGCAACACGGACTCGTTTTTACATTAGAATCACGGGAAGAGTCGAAAGGAGAGGTTTCCTCGTGTGGATGGGCGCAATATTCATCATCATCATTGGAAACCGTGAATCGACAAGAGACCCATGTTATGCAGTGTTATCGGATTAGCTGTATAACAAAAGCAAGAAAAAATGGCCTCATTTGAAGAAGAAAAAAGTGTCTGTTATCACCGTAATTCCTAAGCTCGTTCAGCAAATGACACCCAGGAAGATGCGTATGAATTGGCCACCATCGAATATTCTATCTATCTGGTGAGCTTAAAAGGTACATACATTTCTACTAGCATTATGCATAAACATTAAACAGCCATCCTGTGATATAACTTTCAAAAAAAATAAGATCGCTCCTTAAAAAGAAATATCGAAGAAAGTTAAAAATTCTGAACGCCATGTGTCTCAATAAATTTAAATCATCTCTTGTTGTAACTGAACGCGGAACGGCAAAAGAAGAAGGAAATTAATTTCTCTTCCTGACTGCTGGATTTGTGTGTGTGGGAGACTAAAGAGTTGGCTGATATAAGCAAAAAATCTTGTGCCTAAACAACTTTTTGTTAAAAGTCATGTAATATTTACCGACAATAAAAAAGAGGAAAATCTGTGATATTGCATTCTTTTCGTGTCAGCGTTTATTTTAACATATATAATAGGACTTTTAAAGAGATAAGGAGACCGTATGAAAGGCCAAGTGTCGCAAACGTAAAACAAAGCGAAAGAAAAGAATTTAAAACGAATTCTTGTATACTGCCGATCGCTTGTGTGACTTTGAAAATGCTTATGGCAAATAAGTTTTTGGAATCGATATTCCATGTGCTCCCAAGACCTTTGCCTATTGTTTACTATTCATTGATATAATTGCTTTTTCATACTTATTTCAAAGGTAATGGAAAAAGGGAAAGCTTGCAGTCAAGTTTACTGCATAGACGGACGCGTGGCTGTCCTCGAAACATGAACAAGCTGACGCGAATAAATCGATTTTAAGCTGATCAAAAACAACATGGGTTTATAGGACCTTCTTGTGCGTTGCTGAAGGTCGGAGGCTTTCGTCAAACTTAACACACCGCCTTTGACGGAACGAATACCTGAATATCTGAAAGTAATAAAGAGGAAAAACGACAAGTGTTTACTTGCTAACAAGGCTCATTAAATTCTCATGAAAAAAAGTGAAAAGTTGAAAGCTTCGTGCAACGGAGTAACTCGTTATGCATAAAATGCTTCAATGACGAAAAAGTGTAAAGAAAAACATAAAATGTCAGCTACTCTGTTAAAAAGGATAAATGGAGAGAAATGGTGAGAAAACAAAACCGAGGTTAAAAGCAGCATGTGGAGGATAGTATCTCTTTAGCATTGCTTACCTGTATTGCCGGGTAAATTTAAACACCTTTCTATTTCACTTTTTCTTTTTTGTAATATTTTTTAAAATTATATATTTTTCTTTTTATTTAGTATTTCATTTAGTCGCATCGAATTTTTCTGTCCTTTTTTCTAATCGTTTTTCATTTTAAAAAAAGAATGTCTTACATACTTATAAGCTAACTACTAACAAATTTATTTTTGTTTTTTATTTTTTTCATGTAACTGTTTATTGTTATTGTTTTTTTTTTTTTTTTTTTTTTTTTTTTTTTTTTTTTTTTTTTTTTTTTTTTTTTTTTTTTAATTCTATTATTATTAATATTATTATGAAATTTATATGCATTTTTTCATTGTTTTAGTTGAAGAGACTAATAAATGCAATCAAGTTTTCTTTTTACTATTTTCTGATGATTTGGTTTTTAAGTTATATAAGTTTATAATAATAATAAATTCCATTTTGTTGTTGTTATTATTATTATTATTATTATTATTATAATTATATTCAACTACTAGTTTTTTTTTAGATTATACATAGATAATAATTTCAAATAAAATTTCATAGTTTTCTTGTCTCTTGTTTTTTTTTAATTTTTGTCTCACAATATAACTTAGATTTACATTTATTTGCTAATATTTACAAATAATAATTTACAAAAAGTTTTCTTTAGTTCTTTCTTTGTATGTGTCGGAATGTGTTTTCAGCCTTTTTGCGGTTTATGTGCGAAGGTCTAGTCGCATTTGATTGTTGGCTCTTTGCCAGATTTTTTGTCCCTTTCTTTTTTTTTCACTAATTATTCCACAGGTTTCCTTTAATGTAATTCTTTAAAATTTAATGCAGCTATACACGTGTACATTACATATACACATACAATTTACGTGAACACATAATACATAGGTGCATATGTATGTTATTCTTTTGATCAATGCCTTCTGAACTTCACGTCAATTTATAACTCAAAGGCATATTCCGTTAAGGGATTTCGTCTATTAATCTTGCCTTCTGTTTTTAAGCTTATGTCCCAGTTTTACTTTATGACATTTTTAGAAGCTATGATTTTTTCATCAACACCGTCATCATCACCATCATTGCCATCCTCATAACCATCAGCAACAACATAAGCGCCAGCGTGCATTCATACAGACTAAAGTGTTAAATTTCTCTTGTTCTCTGTTCCACTGGCCTTAATTGCAATGTAAACCTTTCTCTCCCTTTACCACACTGATATACTTCACTTTCCTGCTTTCACGTAAAGAAGTCATGTCGTTAGGCTGCTTGTTTGTTTTTATGGCAAATATTCACAAAACAAAGTATTCACAAAAAAAATAAGAGAAAAAAAAAAGAATTTTTTTTAACAACACTTGCCGGTGACCTTATCTCCAATCGTTGGGGTGTTTGTAAGTATGCATATATGTACAATTTGTTTGTGTATGCATATACAATGTTTAGAATGTTAAAAATGGAAGAGAGCAAGAGGGCAATATATGGAGAAATTAACCTAATTTTATGATACACTAGTTTCGTTTGGTTTATCGTCGTTTGTTGGTTTTGTTATTTTACTCTTTTCCTGCATATATAACGTTGCCAAAGCATCGAAACGGGGACCCCACTTTTGTAAGTAATTAAAGTCTTGATTCTCATCGTCAGTACCTAGACAGACCATAAAATGAAAGATGGAAATACAAGAAAAGAAAAGCAAAAAAAAAAAAAAAACAAACAAAAAGAGACAACAAAGATAATTGCTTGAGAAGTGCTTCGCTATTCTTTCGCGTCGCGCTTAAATGTTTAAAAAACGTTCATAGAAACCTTTTACCTGAAGCCAATGAACTTAGTGATTCCGCTATACTGCCGCTTCCTTCGTAAGTAAAATTTCTTAAATCGTCGAATGGCGGTGCATTCGCGTCTTTGTCAATGCGTTTCTTACGCTCCTCCATTAAGTAACCAACATTTAATTCTTGGCCCGGCAATAATGTAACAACAGGATCTAAGGAGTAAATAGCGTAAGGAAAACCAATCATTCGCATATTCTTAGAAAACAAATGTTGTAGTTATTGCTTACATATAATCGGTACTTTACAGGCCGCTATGTCCGGTGGCATGTTGTTGCCCACGCCACCCTGTCCTATGGGTATTTGCAAGGGCGTTATATCGAACGCTGTCATATCGTCTTCACCTCCGCCCTCATCGTCGTAACTAATTACCGTTTCACGTACATCCTTCTCCGGCCCATTACGTTTCTTTTTAATGGTTTTGCGTTTACGATTATACAGCACAAATATGAGAGCAATGACTAGAATTTTGTAAGAGGATGCAAGAGCAAACAGCATGACGCTTACATAGTTGAATTATTAGGGTAAGGCGAGTTAAATAACGCAAAGACAATTATTCGATTGATTAAATTAGATGCAGTAAGACGTTGTGATAACAGGAAGGGTTTATGTAAATGTATTCGCTATCGAAAAAAATGTTTTTCAGCATATAAAACTTTCGGATATAAAGACTCTTGAGAGATGGGGTGGTATTCGACAAAGTGTTGCGGAGATTCTATTTAGTATCGAAGTCTGTATTGATCCAAGCAGGTCCGTCTATCCGTCTGTGCAATGTCGGCACAAAATTGACCTAGTCGCAAAATCTAGGATATAGCCGTCAAATTTACGAACAGCTAGGTGTTCAAAATGGGCCAAACCAGTCAAAAGAAACGCCTACAATGCCGTATGAACTCAGAGCAATTCGTTTTCCAGAAAAAACTGACTCTGTTAGTCATGCACTAAAGTAGATACAGCGATAGCAATTTCCATGCTTAATATATCGTTGATCCCACTATATGAATAAAAAACCGGAAAAAATCGGTAAAGCTGGGGTTTGTTGCATACAAAGCGTGCTTCTATTAGTTTACGTCATCTTTCATTGTCGACATGAATAATTTAAATCTCCTTCTTCGGAATTGTTCATTTTATGTAATTTCCTTTTTGTTCGTTTTTTTTTTTGTTCTGTGTTTTTTTCTATTCCCCTATAAAATACCATTGTGGCTTAACGCTTACATAATCGTTGGCAATTTGCAAAAACTTTCGAACTTCTTATCTGACTGTTTTATAACGAACAGCTAACAAAGTAATCTATAGCAACCAACAGTTTGGCATTGCATAAGTGGACGAGGTTAGATTCACGATGCCACGAGACTAAAGCAGAGATAAAAAAGAAGCACAACGACGGCTAGGGCGAAGGAAAAACGCGAGGCATTAATATCTTGATGGATATATTGGTAAAGAGAATTTTCCCCTTTTTCCATTTTGAAGTATGTATAGTGACCTTTTTCAACTTATCGTTTGTAGCTTTATTACCACTATATGATTACATTGCACGTTGCAGTTAATCGCGGTTACGAAACAAAAATACTGCATAACTACAACAGTAGCAGTAGCAACATGAAAAGTTTTTTACTAACGTAATTTTCTTTAATCCTTTACTTAAGAAATGTTAACTTAATTAAGCAATTCTTCAAAAATAAAGAACCTTTTATAAAATTTTAGGGAACCCTGCGTAGGGGAAAGGCAAAAGCCCAACGAACACAACGACTTGATTCCTTAATATTTCTCGAAGTGTTCTAACTAAGAAATGCTGTACTTTTGCTTGCGCTGGACTACTTCTTTCGGAACAAATGCCTTTGGTTTTTGGTATAAATGTAATGATGCCTCAAATGTGAAAATTGCTCCACAGCCTCAAATGTGAAAATTGCTCCACAGCCTTCTTTTTCTATTATATGTGAGAATAGGAAACAAAACACGAAAGCATGGGGTACCTTCTATGAATTTAAACTTAAATTTAACTGCTCAAAATGGTACCTGGTTTTCTTTAAAGACGTCTATCAAATAATTATTAAAGTCGCCATTAAATCCTTATGCAACCCCTCAAAGACAGTGTTGCGATCTTATCACTGGGGAAACCTCTAGTATGGAAGTGTTTGAAATTTCAAAAAATTGTTATCACAGGGACCTAAGATTGGAATTATGCGTCCCCCAAGACCGTTAGTGTCAGTGGTACCATATCGAAGCACGTGCTGATGAGCGAGGTCTAAGCAACAGCTCAGTTATCCGGAGCCAAGGCAACATCACTCTAACTTCATTAGCATTTTTAATTAGGGCAGCGTTTAATGTAATGTGGGGCAAATTTTAAAGCTCGTTAATGCTAGCAATAAGGGCCTGTCATTGCAACATTTAGTTTTGTGGTTATATGCGAAAGTTTTCAGTGAAACACCGTTTGTTTGATGAAACACTGAAACCGAATTTCGAGCAATGAACGCACCATATTTCTTTTCGTCGTCCGTTTATTTCGGATCTAACGCGGAAATAGTCTTTTATCTCTAAACATATCTTTGTTCATATTTTTGTCGTACCAGCTGCTAGGAAAGTCTGTTTTATTTCTTCATTTCCCGGCACGAAAGACAATTATTGAGGCTTCACCAGCTTGAGGAGCACAAGCCCTTTTCATTAAACCAACTGATCTTTTTGTAAGACGTAGTAATCAAAAGCCGATCAACTTGAACGACGTACTTACAAAAAGCTACTTTTGTAACTCATCGCTTTATTGCTCAACGGAAATGGGATAAATTGATGTCAGGAAATAATTTCGCATTTTTTTTTGTGGTGGATGCAGGTTAACGCAGGTTCTTTCACTCATTTCAGATCTTTGCTGTGGCAGCCGGTACTGAAGTAATTTGGAGACCTTTGGGAGACACAAAACTTATCACGAACAAATAGATCTTTTGACCAACACGAGATTTTCAATGGAATGAAACTTCGGTCATACCATTGCTATTAAGGAAATTTCAGAACAGTTTATTTCATCGGAAATGTCATGCTTTGCAATGGAAAGACCGCTTCATCTATGATTATTGTATCGCTTTATGTTGAAGTTATAACAAAAGATTCTGAATGATTCTCACATTCACACAGCGTATGAAAATCCTTTTCGGCCCTCACCTTGATACTTATAAGCACTTTTTATATCTGTGCATAATGGCAGAAGGCTCTATTTGATTTTAATACTACCCTTTAGCAAATTAGCAAAAACATGTTGAGTTACCGCAAAGATAACGGTAATGATGGTGATGTATGTTAGTTGCAATCGCAATGAAAAAAAAAATTGTTTTAATATGTAATTGGTAGCGTGCAAGCAGAAGGAGAAAAAATTAAATAAAAACAAAGCAGGAGAGCTCTAAGAGGATTACTCGCAAAAGGACGAAGAGCTAGTGTTGCGGTTAATATATGCACATTATATGCACATGGAGAGACCGTGGAGAACTGATGCGGATGATCATTGAATTGAATGCATTTGTTATGTAAAAAGCGCGGGACTCGCGGTTTTTAGAGAATAGTTTACGAGCTTATGGACCATGTTATAAAAAGTTGTATCATTTAGTTGGTTATACACGCGAAATTAAATTGGAAAAAGCACATCATTCTCAGTCTCATTGTGAAGACAACAAGAAATATTCCATTGCAAAACAAAAGCCTAACGGCGATGTAATCGTCATTTGATTATAATCTTTTATGCCGTTTCAACTGATCTTACACAGGAAGGAGTAGCCGGAAAACGAATAACACAACAGGAGAATTTGTCTTTATTGCACTACTATCTCTCATGTTGCATGTTTATCTGTCCGGGTCGGTTTAATGAAACGAACAATCACGTTTAGCTCATTGCGTGAACGCAAATTTTCCAATGACTACCGCAGAAGAGACGTACAGTAAAAGTACCTTATTTTTTAAAGCACGAAAGCTCCAACTCGTTTTGGAACACCTTTTGTGCTCACATAATATTCTAACAAATAATATATAAAATGAAGTATTAATAAGTTTGTAAACGTAAAAATTTGGCAAAAATCCAAACACAAAATACAAACGTAGCTCAGAACTTTTACGATAAAATTCTAAAATTATTATTGCAACATTCTGCAACACCTGCTGCGATAAAACTAAACGCAAATTTTTTTCACAGTATTATCCGTAAATAATAATAATGCAAGTTTTAAAAGAGAAAAAATAAAAGTGTGAAAATTTTATGTCAAATTACTTTTTACAGTTCATCCAAACTTGGATGAGTATAAAATGACAGCAGCAACATCATTACATTAAGTATTATTATTATTATTATTGTTATTGTTGTTATTACTATAAAAATGATGCATTAAAAATTTATAAAAAGACTGGATTGCTTTGATTTAATAATAATAAAAATGCATATAAATAATGTAATAAAATGAATAACGGAAACGAAATGGTAAAGGAAACAAAAAGAAAGTCACTTGTAGCGCAGTGCGACTAAATAAAGTTAAATAAAAAAAAAACCATATTAACTCTAAAAGTTGCCGTAAAAATTCAAAAAAAAAAAGTAAAAACTTTATAGCGGTCCACGACTATTATTAGATGCCCTACACCATTTCGCATCACATCAGGTTCTTTATATAACGGCTTTTCAAACTGAGGCGTTATATGGGAGGTGGTCGAGAAAGCGGTCAGATCGAATCTATGTTCAATAGGGTACGTCCTTGGGCGAAAACACGTCGGTGAACCAAATTTTATCAGAGTATGTCGGAAATTGTGACCTGTAGGTTAAACAAAAGAATATGGATGGACAGACGGACAGAGGGGCAGAGAAAGTGATTCTGCATCGGTCTATAAAACAAAACAGTAAGCGTTCTTTTCTCACTAACCCACTCAAATATTTCGCAGTCTTACCCATATGATTAGTATTATGAGCCTATTAGCGGTTAATCTCCATCTTATAAATTCGAAAGTTAGCAGCAGACAGTAAATGACGTTGTCCTGAAAAATATTTCATGCGATTTTTAGGTCAACTTAGGTGAAAGTTGTACCTCTATGTCTACTCTAAATGTGTTGTTCCAAGTTTACTATCTCCCTGCAAAAACTATTGACAAAAAAAAACAGAAGAAGGACGAATCGATTGGCATTTTCGAGTTGATCGGAAATATGTGCGCCTCATGGGATCTCCATTGCACTGTTTGTGGTATTGTGCACACCTTATAACTTCCCAGGCATATGTGTGTGTTTGTTTAACTAGCACTTTTTAAACCCATCACGGAAGGATGAACGGAATATACGTTTTGCCAAAACATTTGCAACTCAGCTTAGAAGGAAGCTTCAGAGACCCCACAGAAATATATATATTCGTGGTCAATATCAAATTTTGAACCTATTTAAACATGTCCATCTGTCCGTCTGGCCGTTTGTCCATCTATGTGATGTACTGTCTGTTGTAAATATTTATGCCTGTCCACAAACTTTAACTTTGGTAGAAAAACTGCCCGCGCCTACCCAATATATAGTTTTTTACACTGCTTTTATAACGTGCAGAAACAAGCTTCGAAAACCCTCTAACCTGTATGTGCGTCTGTCCATCTGTCTGTTTGCCCAAGCACGTAGTATCTGTGGTAAGGATTCTCTCGTTATGGAAAATGAAGATATCGCCAACAAATTTGCAACAGAATTTGGACGTGACCTCAGCTTTTCAAAGGACACACCTAGAATACCCACACGGCTGCCTACACGACACAAATTTTTATTTTCAATATAGAAAAAATCAATTCCTTCTCGTCTTTACTCGTCTTTTTCAGGATAACGGTGATGGGCATAAACGCGTCGGTCATGATTCAATACAATTTTCTTATTTGGGATATAGTTGCTTAGTTTATTTTATAAGGTGTTTACACTGAGGTCGTTTTCAGCGACTTTGTCAATGACCCATTGGAATAATTAAGCCGAAAGGCAAGCAGAATGCTTATCAGGCATGTGCCTTTAATCTGAACACTTTGCCAATGTATACCCGCATAAAGGACACTTCAGTAAAAGATTGCTCAAGTGTTCATTAAACCTCGCCATATATGAATAAGTGAACACACATTAAAACAGTCTAACCTGTTAAAATGAAATTTACGCATGTTGGAGTGATCATCATTTTACCAATCTATCAAAATGGTTATTAGACCTTAGTTTTGATTTCCTTCGTTGCGGTCTTCAAACGAGTGTTAGTTATTATGGGTTAAGTGACCGAAGCGAGCAAGGATTTTGTATTTTCCGCCTAAATGATTAAATAAAAATATAAAAAAAGTTTTTTTTTCTTCTTAGAAGAGAAATTGCGAAACGAAAAGCGGTTCAAGTATGAAACATGCAATGTATGCGGCAATGGCCGTCGTCCACAATTCATTTAGATAATAAATGTGGCACATGCACCATTTTTATGCAATCATTTCGCTTTCTTCTTCATTGCTGCGGATGTCTTAATTCATTTATTTTGGGCTGTTTGCACAAATCTAACAAACGTAGACTTATGAATTTCAACGAAGTTAAAACATTTCCTTAGTTTCATGTGATATTCTTTATCTGATGAAATTTTAATTTTTTCTCGATCTCAGCTGACATTCCAAAAGTGCCAATAATCACCGAAATTCGCTGTGTGTACATAGACTCTTACGAGTTATTCCAGAGGTAAAGTCATTGCAATTACAATTGTAAGTGTTGATCAGATACCTCGGCGAAAAGACACATCGCTTTCTCCAGATAGTGGGAGTAAGGTGCGTAAGGCACCTACTTTTAATTTATGTTACATAGCAACATAGGAAAAAAAATATTATTTCGGCAGAGGTTAAGTTAAAAGTTTCAAAATAAACCCATATGAATAGTCATGAGTAGAGCAAAACTGTAAGCGAAGTTAATTAAACTTCAAAAATATTGTTTTAAACACAAGTCATTCCTCTAATCTCACGCAACGTGTTCACAGAGGGAATACACAGAGAGAATAGTCATACAAAGCTTGTGGTGACCAATTTTTTTGTAAATTTAAATATTGAAAACCCAAATGCTAACAATGGCTTAAGAAAAAAATTGCACAAAACTTGATCGGTTCCAAAAGAAAAGCAAACCAAAAATTTTTATATTTACTTTTTAATGTTCTCTGAGAATATTTTCAAAATATTGTTACGGAAATCCCAAATCCAATTGATTTTCCCAAATAACAAATTCTCTGGAGAGGGAAAACCCAAGTGCACATTTGCGGCGCGCCGTGCAGCTGCCCGCCGAAGAAAACGGTTAGCGGAAAAGCAGGTTAACGGATTAAAAATGAAGCCATTAACTGAGGTAATAGTGATGTGCTTGTAAAAGTGTGCATAAACGGACTATTTGCGGAAGGCAGAGTCAGTCGGTCAAGAACATTCGAGTCGAAAAAGAGTATTAGCGTTGAGAAGTCGATTGTAAAGAAAAGTGTCTTGCAGTGAAGAGGTGCAAGTGTGTTTCTTTTAAAAAGAATATCCACGATCCAGTGATACGAACCGTGTCCGAGAAAAGCGAATTTCGTAACAATATGCTGATAAAAAAATGTCAAAGAAATTATTATCATAAATTTCAACCGAAGCTCTTTCTATCGTACACTCTTATGTAATAGTTCGGCTTAAATAAGCGCAAACACTATTTTAATAAAATTTCTTTAAAAGCTTTTCGAAAAATTAAACAGTCGTAGAAGCGTTTGTCATAATTTTTCCGTCGCTTTGCGCAATTTTTTACTTAAAAACAAAATTTTTTTTTGTTTATTTTTGTTTACTTACTCAGTATGATAATAAGACACACAAATATGGCACCCAGCGCTCCCATGCTCAGCTTTAATCTTTGCCCTTCTTGCACGAGTTCACAGTTTTCACCCCAATAACCTTCAGGACATATGCAGCGATAACGTAAACGAGGCTCAAGATTTATGCATGTGGCGCCGTTTAGACAGGGCAAATCCAGACATTCATTGCGATCCACACAGCCCTTGGTATCGGATGACATTACGCGACCTTCACTGCAACTAAACAATGCAATAAAGAATATAAAAATTTTTTAATAAAACATATGCTGAGCAGCCAAGGGATGAAGAAGTAAAATAAAAAATCTTGTGGTATCACTCGTTAAACATCTATCCTAATGATATAATAGACTACTGCAGACTAGACACGTGTGAAAAAAAAAGAAAAACGCCAGCGGTTACATATAGAAAATGCAAATGGAACGCGTTTAAAGCACATAGCGGTGCTGTGCTTAAGAAATGAAGGGTGAAAGAAAAACGAGTTAGTAAAAAGTGTTTAAACGGAGTACGAAAAAATCCCTTATGAACAACGTATTCCTAAAGAGCATGGCAGAGAGCTAGTGGATTTTAAAACTTGGCCTTTAAGTTCTTCTGTTTTGTTCATAGTGCAAAGCACTCATGCCTATACAGCTACACTGTGTATACTACATCCTCCAGGAGAGAAGGATGCCAGTTTATCTCATCAATATCGGGGCTAGCACTGGCACTGTCAGGGAACTTCGCTGTGAAACAGAGCAAGGATGAAGGGAATGGTTGGTCACCGGACTACTATGTATATCACTATGTAAATGTACATACATGTATATACACATAAACATATACACACAAATATATATGCAACCGTAGATAAACAAGTGAGATATGCAGCTATACTCGCACGAATGCGTGTAAGACTAGGAAATTTGCACATTATCCGTAAAACTAATCTTATAAAAAGAGGGAAAACTCAAAGATGAGTGCATTCATATACTCTTTTGGTTGCTCCAACTGATTTGCGTATCACTGCGTGCACTTAAATCCTGTGTTTTTAAGATTGTCTGTATGGGTGTGAGCGAATATTCATATGTGCACAATGTCAGCCAGTAATTCGAGAATGTTGATAACTGCCATTGTACGCACGTGTATGTGTATGTCTAAGCTTTTGTTACTCTCTGCATAACTAATGATGTGGAAAATGTTTGCAGCTGCCTTGCTGCTGCCGGTGTTGCATGAATCCCAGCGATCATATAATCTATTTAAATACTTTTATGCATATGTGCAAGAGTATGTGTCGATAGGCATATATAAGCATGTTACTGAAATCTGTGACATTCCAACACAGTTCCACTTATGATGTATCTGCAGCACACAGTATTGAGGATGTAGTTTTAGTGCTCATATAGCGCCGTCGTTTCAAGGAAATTGATATTAACATGCCTTATGTTGGCACATCAATTCATCATTTTTATGGAGAGAATTGCACATACTCATGCACGTGCATACACCTACACATACTTCGTACTTCAACATTAATATGTTAGTTTCTCGCATTCTGCATAACGTAGTAGTCTGTGATTGCAAGAAGAAACTTTTTGGTGAAGTGTACGACTTATGAGAAAGAAGGGCAAGCCTTTCTTTAAGCCGATAATGAAGATAACAATCATGATAATGATGATAACGATAATAATAATAATAATATGGACAATGAGTAGAGCGACAACTAGAACAGCAACTAGTATTACAACGCCTTACAATTGCCGATTGTGTTTATCTCAATTGTTACTGTTGTTGTTGTTGTTGTTGTCTCTACGCTCTAATGTATTGAATAGTAACGTTAGGAAATGTCAAGTTTCTAATGGTTAAAGATAAAGCTTACGTTGATGATAACACCGTACGTTTATTTCCTTTTCCTTTACGTTGCATTAAAACAGTAGCCGGGATATGTAAGGAATCTGTTTAGCATACTATCACATTTACTAGTCAATATTCGGAAACACAAACAATAGTATTGTGGAGTTTATCATGTCATTCAATCATGTTTACTGACATACATTTTAATTGCATGTGTCCTCGTACTCTGCCTAAGTGGGTACGAGTGCACTGCATCTCGTCCAGTGCTTGTGTATGTATGCGCATATAACATATACACTTTTATACGGTATTTATGTGAATGGGCCTAAATGTTAGTTGATTTGTAAACAAAATATAACACAAATTCGAAAATAATAATAGTTTACATGACTTAATGAAGATAAACTTCGCACTAACTAGGCTTTGCTTGTTATGCTAATATTGCCTGAGGTTAACGCAGCAACAAACAACTTAATTTCTAAATATTTGAATTTTTTAATAGCTTTCATGCTTTTTTATACAATCAAAATCAAGGCTTCAAACAAAGTTAAGTTTCTCCTACTGATGGCTATTATTACGTAAATATTTAGTTCTTAAGTGCCAATCACCAGAACAAACTTAATATGCAGCTCATGTGTATGAGGTATTAAACCGCAACGAAAACGATTCTAATCTTTTACGAATCATCACAACCAAATTTTGCCATGCAATTTATAAACATGTTCAGCAGTTAAGAGCAATAATGGTTACAGAAACGAAGGTAATATGAGTACGTATCCCATGCGACTTGTCTTCAATTAAAACTCATATACTTTAAGCACAGCAAACCCAACACATTCTAACTACATTCATAAACCTCAGAATTTCTACTTAACCATCCCAGACTTACAATAATTGCCAGTAATATACAAAATATATATATATATATATATATATATATAAGAGCCGTGAAGAGTTTGCGATCGACACTAAGAGAACCGAAAACGGTTTTGATCCTACCTTCTCGGCAACCGTACACTGAGCAACATTGCAGAGACATCATAAGTCGTCAGGCGGTTACACGAGAGCGTCCCAATGTGGGGTGACTTTCCGAGGTTTTCTATTACAACACAGTGTACAACTGTTTAAGAAGAAATGTTGTAAACAATGGAGGAAAGAAGGCTTGCAATAATTTTATCCGATTTTGTAGAAAATAAGCAAAAGTGTCTTTTTCAGGGACTCGTTTCAACTTGAATCTGCGGTATACTCTTCAAGCACATTTTAGGGTTTTCCGAGACGTTGCTGTAAAATCTTACGAAACTCTTGAAGTCCTTGTCCTTGCCTTGAAGTCTTGATTCAAGAAAAAGTTCATCCTTTAGTATTGAGTTAAAATGTCTCCATAAAAGTTTCTATTATTTATCAATTCGAATAAATAGTTTTTGTACACCGCACCACTTGTATGTGTTCGTGTTATATTAAGATTGCGTGGATGGGTGAAAAACTACAAGGAACTAAGATAGAGTCAACCTGTATTATAAGGGTGGATTCACAATCATTTTAATAACCGAATCAAGCATGTCCGTCCTCTCCCCATTCTTTGGCGCACATACAGGCCACAATTTTGATATATTTTGACCAGTTTGGTACGCCCATATGTTTTCGACCAGAGACTATTTTTCGAGAGAGTCTATTTTTACGACTGTTGAAAACGTCGTTACCTGAAAGTAAAGGGAGCTTTCAAACGTTCCTGACAAAAATTGCTGAGTAAGTATTACGGAATACTGAAATGATGCGCAAACATTTGGACCGCTTCTCCGAACTTCCGTTCTTCCGTTTTAGCGACGCAAATAATCCTTTTTCCAATATCCAAAAATTATGGAAAAGCAAGTAAAAACACCCTACATCACTTTGCTTAATATACTTATTCATATGGCGACTTTTCACAATAAGGCGTTATATAGAAAGTGATCGAGAACTGGTTCGTTCTGAATCATTTTCAGTAGCGTTTTTACTTGAGCCAAAATATGCGGCTGCAACATATTTCACCAAAAAATTTAAAAAATTGCAGGTTGAGCACTAGACAGAAGGACAGACAAACTTAGAACGATTCAGAAGAACTTTTGTGTCTTACGATAGTTTAGGATTTTATAACGCTAATCGAAGAAGGAAAAGGTAAAGGAAGGATAAGGTAATGGGTAAAAAATCGATATTGGTAAACCTTTAATATAAATATTTTCGTTACACGATATAAGAGGAGTTTTGAACGTAACCTTACAAAAGTGTTAAAACTCATTAAGTTTGCTGTGTACTGCAGACGTCGTAGATTAGAGAGACAGCAAAGAGTTCTTTAAAACTAAACCTGAAAGCCTTGAGCACGTTTTTTTCGTAACCACTTTTGCAATGGCTTTGGCATTTCGCTTCAAGCTGTAAAAGCTGTAAAACAAGATTGTGGTCGTTTTATTTTTTTATTTAAAATGAATTTGAAACTTTTTTTTTTTTACTTAATTTATTTAAATTTGTATTAGTATAGGCTAGTAAAATATAATCGGAGTAGTAAAGCATTTTTTTTGCTTTGCGTTGTTTTCTTTATTAAATTTTTTGTTTTTTAGTATAAAAAATCTGGCAAATTCTTAGCTTTGCACATAAAAAATACCTAAAAAAATTATAGGCAATAAGCGAAAAGTCCATTAGCACCCACCATGAAGAAGAGCCATGGCACAAAATAGAAGGACTCAACTATGTAATTGGCAGAACGCAAGGATCATTAGTAACATAAGATGCGAATCATTAAAGGAGAGAAAATTGAAGAAATTCATTAACAAGCCGAACCGCGGACAAAAATATGATCCCAAAAATCAATTTATGTATGTAACAACTGCACTAAATTGGAAAAGAGAAACTAAATATAAAGTGGAATACGAATGCCTCGACGTAGCTCACTCGGTCACTTGTTAGCTGCTGATTATATAAAAAAAACAAAAACAAAGAAAATGTTCTCTCCAACCTTCATTTGTCTTGCTCTCGACGGACGAAACGAAGTTCGTTTTTGCACTTCTCCAGATCTAGCAACAGCTCTTTACTATTCAGAATATAATATTTTTGATATCAGAGATATTGCTGTTGTTTGGGACGTCGAAATAGTAATAAGTGCGGTTCCGGTTTATGAATCTAACCACGCGATTGTTGTACACCTATGGAACACCATTCCGACTCAGACATTTTGGCACAAGTTTTACTAACACTTTGGGCAGAACGACACGTCTGTATTCGTATTTCTTTTCATAATATTTGTCTGCATAGTAAATATCGTTGCTCACGTTCACCACCACGCTTTTGACTTTTACATTCACAAACAAACAAATTAGGTTAGAGTTTGCAAAAAAAAAAAGAAGCAATTTTTTAAGTAAAAGTTCCTTCACCTTCCGCTAGATCCAAGAAAGCTTTGAATTTATTTCTTTTCTTTAGCAAAATAATTTTTACGTTTCTTCCCAAACTTTTCTAATTTTATATTTGCATGAGTTTAATTGCAGTTCACAAATTTTCTTCCAAAAATTTTTATTTCCTTGCAAATGTTAACGAAGAGCTCAAGCGCAATTAAACAGACGATCGATCACATACACTGAGTTTATACAGTACGTGTAATAGGCGCATCAAAGTAAACAAAGGCACAGAATAATAGCAAAACTTGCATATGTATTCCACATATATTTGCAATGCAACGACGACGACAGCAGCTTCGAAGAATCTACTCAATAATATCATAATAAGACAATAAATTAATTAGCTTAGGACCGTAATAATGTTACAATGCTTGTGCAAGCTGCATATCAAATGCAATTTGCCTGAAAACGTCATAGTCATTGCAGCGTGTAGTGAAACTTTTGTGTAACCTGGAAATGATTGTCGACCGTCGGAGAGATGACTACACCATACAAGGAACCGAAGCACCGAGCTTACAGTTTATGTTAAAAACTGTTACGTTTCTTATTTTATACACATAGGCATGTAGATAAAATAGAAGACTACGATGACGATCACAAAGTTTTTAGTAAACAAGATAAACTAGATACACACTGCGGAGCAGACGAAACTGAAGAGCCTAAGAATGCAGTGCTTGTTAGGTAGATAGATACATGCCAATGCACAATGATCAACATTCATACATTATGCATAGGCGGTTGGTACCGAGAATGGCCAAAAATTTGTCAGAACACAAGCTCGCAGTGAAGCGTCAACTGACGCAACTCCATTTTTCTCAACAAAACTTTGTCGGTTTTTGCTCATTACTCACAAGTTACGAAAGGCGGAAGGCTGGATTTTTCCACATTTGTTTTACGAAAAAATCCACTATTTATGCGCAAAAATCGGCCATGCCCACACAAAGTTACAATTGATTAAATTTGAGGTTTTATTCTTATTGATCATAGGGCAAACTATTTTGTGCATCCCTCAAATGAAGATATATTATGGGTCGAAAAATATATTATTTCTAAAATAGGAATGGAAGACACCACGACGTGGTGGTTTAATTTTTTCTTAACGATACTACCAATACGGATATTAAATAAAAGGACTTGAAGAGTAGATAGAATACGAGAAGTTAAGTGTGTTAGTTCCAAGTTAAATACCGCGGACGTCACGACGCTGTGGATTAATTTTTTTCATCGCAGAACACAGAAGGACTTAAAGAGTAGAAGGCGAAAGCAAAGCGGGCTAATTCTAAATTAATTACGATGGACGTCGCGGTGTGGTAGACTAAATTTTCCTAACAATACCTGAAGTAGAAAGTGAAGTAAACGATGAAAGACCAATTTTCTCCCATTCACTTTCTTATGACAATAAATGAAAGCATGGAAAGCTTGTTTCATGTATTATTATTTTTGGCGTATGCTTAACTACCAATCCCCCTCCACGAGCGTCATTGCGTTTCGAAATAGTAGTAAATCTAATTCAGGACAATTTCTTGTTCATTAAATGTTTTCCGGAGGTAGATTTTGTTAAATAAGTTGTTGATTATTTATGTAGAGTATAAGCTATTGCTTGTAATATTTTTTAAAAAACGAAATTTCTATCGTTGTTAGGAAACCTCCGTCTCTCTGTTGAATTAATCTTTTTTTTTTTACGTATTTAGTTTACTGTTTTTTCAAAAAGACAACAAGTACATGTTATATGAAGGTAAGGAAAAAAAATAATGGCTACATATTGTCCTCCAATGCGAATAAAGCAACAATACAGAGTTGATGCTTAAATAAATAAAAATAACGTAATGCTAAATGATATTTGCTGCACTAATTTGTAAGAACTACTTTCTTGTGCACACAAGGTATGTATTACATGGACTTCGTTTTAGACTACAAAAAAACAAAAAAAAAAATTAATTACATTGAAAAAATAAGCAAATTAAAAAAGTAAATAAAATAAAGTAAAATCATTATTTTGATTACGATACGATGTGTAGTAAAGCAGCTCCTTAGTAAACCTGAACAAAAAGGTATTTATTTTCAGTTTGCTCTTTGGCTTAGCAGAGTATCTTAGCTATGCTGACCACACAAAAATGCATAACGAATAGTAGAGATTTTTTTGATTAATTTTCGAAGAGGGAGCAAAAGAAACCATAAACTCACTAACTGAGCTAATGTGAAAAATAAAAACAATATCAAAGAATAAAATTGAAAGGAAACTAATTTACCAGTAAAATCTATTGTGACCATGAGGAGAGTGCAAGAGGAAGGGAAAATGCATGTAATGGATACATCAATAATCTTTAAGCAGCTGTTGCAACATTTATTGCCTTAATGTTTGTGATGCATGCAATTGATTTTTCATTTTGTTGGCCATTCCGTTTCACTTACACAGGCACACTCAACGCAAGTACACTCATGTACACTGAATGAGAATGATTGCAGTAATATCCCAACTATTGATGTTGGTTTCAATGAAAGAGTTACGTTTACTATTCTACTTACGTGCATTCATACTCGTTCCACAAGTCCACACAATCAAATGGATCCGGACATATGATATTCGAACAGGGTCGATTCGAAGGGCAATTGCGTTCTAGATTGCGGGCCATCGTTGCCTGGCCCCATTGCGTACCATTCATAGAGGGCGGTAGAGGTAAATGCTTGCCATCCAATCTGCATTGAATTCGTGTGCATGTGCATGTAAAAGATGGGAATAAATATTAATAAACACTTTTGAAACACTATAACACACAGCTAACACAATAAAGGTTCAAATTTCAAAAGTTCATGATAGAAAGAATGCTATAGAAATGCTTTTTTTTCATTTATGGCATATATGTAAACCAAACATCTGGTTTTGGATATCCAAGTCATTGAATGAAATATTTTTGATTTATGATAATTGTTGATGTCATTTACGGAACCCACACCCAAGCCCACGTACCAAAGGCTCATGTTGTTAATTAGACCTTTTAAATGATTTCTAAGAATTTCCAGTTTGAAATGCAATGTAATGACATTAGTTAGCCATCCGGATGATGGTGCGGTGAGTGCGGTTTTCAAACATGAAAACTGTTTGCTATTTCGTCTCCATACTTTCTCAGCACGTGAACACACATCTAGTTTCTTTTCTTTTTTTTTTTTTTGGTTTATATGACTCCTTGCGAATGTCTTGTCAAGTTTCAGGAACAAATATTTCAAATTCATTAATAATTATATTGTCACACCATATAGACTGCTATAATTGAGGAAAGATCGTATTTTGATTCTTAATTTAATTACAAGGGGAGTGAAACGTATGCTGTGTATTGAGTTCCAT
>KK503099.1:49786-60475 GCA_000688735.1 Glossina austeni | reverse complement strand
AAAGAGAAAGAGAAAGAAAAAGGTATTGATAGAGAGAGAGTGGTAAAAATAAAAACCGAGATGGTGGGATGAAAATAGATAGTGACTTGCGGGGATGTGACAGAGAAAGAGTCAGTGAAAAAGAGTGCGGAGGATGGAAGAGAAGGAAAGAGAGAGAGAGAGAGAGAGAGAGAGGCAGAGAGGCAAAGTCACGCTTTCTTTTTTTTTTTTAATATGATCTGTTACTCCGCGAATATCATCCAGACGTGTAACACGCGATGGTGGATAGGAAGAAGAAAGATAGGAAGTGATCGTAGCCAGCTGGGTGCTTACCCAAAGCAGTAAATATTATGTCTTTATGGCTTCTTGCCATAGCTTTTCCGATTATATGTTCTATAAGACGATTCTTATATAAGAAGTAACGAGGAACGAAAAAAAAAAATGCTTTTGTTTGCCCCGTTATTTCATCATTCTTTTTAGCTGATCTTCGAAATTCATAAATCTTGAGCGTAGATTCTTTCGAAAATTGAAATATTTCCCCCTGAGATATGTTGTTTTTTTAAATTTTTCCTCTCCAGAATCTTCTTTAACCGGACCAATGGTTTCCCATGCAATTAAATCGTAAAGTCTGTGAATAGGTTTTCATTTTGTTTATAATAACCTAAAAAGGTGCTGCCAAGTGCACGAATTATATGACAAAATATGAAGTGTATATAAATGAGCCAAATACGATACGCTATACGACATGAAAGATATCTTCAGTTCAACTTGCAATTAAAATTCTGATTACAAATTGATGATAAGTAATAAAAAATTCGGTGCAATTCGAATATATTTTTATTTTATATTTTTTTTTTTTTTTTTTTTTTTTTTTTTTTATGTTGCCAAGGTGTCTTATATATTGACACCACAACCGACATGGCTGCGCCACCAACACCATTACATTTCTAAACTGTTTTATGATATGATCATTAGTGTATATTGCCCCATAGAGTCTTTAACCGCCGCCATCATTATACAGATTGTCACCCAGCGACTCTCTGGCGAAATGACATAAAATGAATTTATTGTCGAAATTATTATAAATTCATTAATATTCCGCATAAAAAATAAGTTGAAAACCTAAATGTTTATATAATTCGTGGATACAAATATAAATGAATACTTTATTGCCACCAATGTTTTTTGCTTTTTTTGTTTTTCTCTCCTTCTCTCTCTTTCTCTTTTTCTCTTCCCCACGCGTTTTTATACGCGATTGCTATGACAAACTACTACCACAGCATGCATAAATTATGCCTTCAAGCCCAAAATAAAACCCAACAAACTAAATATTGCGCATTTTAAACGCCAGCACGAGAGGGTGGGCTCGTCAGACACCCTATAAACAATATGCTTAACATCTTGGTAAATTTATATTTCGGTGAATATCGTATGAGTTATAAGCATCGAAAGATATGCTTATTCTTCTTCGCCCTCAAAAACTTGCATCAAATGCGTTATAAAGAAAATTTTTTTGCATTTCGAAAATGCCTTTTGGGTTATTCAAGAATCGTTTGGTAAAAGCTTAAGAAAAAAAAAAAAAATTAGGTTTATGTCCACGCTTAAAATTTGAAGGTTCCGGTTATAGTTATTTTGTCTCTTGAAGATGTAATTCATTGATTCGTTAGATTTATAGAAAGGATTCAATATGCCCCCAACTACAGAAAACGTAGGTAATGTAGAAAGAAATCACGTTAGTGAGTAAAGTTGACGCACACTTCATTAGCGGTTATTTGGGGAAATGGTGTAAGTTTACTTTTCAAAGCCAAAAACTACTCGGGTACCAAGTCATATTCATCCGCTGGGAAATAACCAAACCGATCATGCAGTCAAATCTGGCGTTCCAATGGTATTAATTGTCGACAGGAGAAAAAATCAACGAGAAAATTGATCAAAAAAAGCAATGACAGTACCATCCACGTTATTCGTATGTTAATCCTAATCTCGGCTCATCAGCGAGAAAATCAAGATTAAAACACTTGCAAAAATCCGCAATGCATCCTTAAAAAATCAGCCAACCCATTTACAATTGCGGACTAGGTCTTACGATTACGACTTTTACTTCCTCTTAATAATCAAGTTCGGTCAACTTTTGCGAAACATCCGCAACACATACAATGCGTTACGGTAATCACATTGCGAGATTTCACTAAACAATTCAACCTATAGTAGTGGCGCGCAGTGTGTACAAAGACCAGGGACATAATGAGGGCGAGTTAATGACTCACCCTTAGCGGGAATTCCAAGTTCATGTGAACAGCTGCTGTTCGTAATTCCAATCATGATAATAGCTCGGCGGTTTACCCGGACCTCTTGGCCTAGGAAATGCACGTTGATAGTTTCATTGTAACGCGGACAGCAGCCCAAGACAACTAAAGGCTTCGCAGGCCTGTTATACCTCAATCTCATTATTGCTGGACCCAATTATTCTATTTAAGAAGCCAATGACCTCTAAAAGACACCGCTCCACTTTTATAGACGCTTTCAGACACTCACATATTCTACTACGTTCGTAAATGAAGCTTCAACATCATACCCCTGAAAGTATCTGTTTTGTATACTTCAGGCCCGTTCATTATCGGAAATAACCAGACAAATCAATTGACGAACTATGAACGGCCATATGTCGCCAGCCCTAAATTCGGGAAAGAGCTATCAATTCTTCTTATACACTTACGTTCGAACCTGGTAAGGTTTCCCATGTTGAATCAAATTAAGCCGCAGACTCCTTTTCTGTTGATGCCCTTCTGTCAATTCCTTCAGGTTGCAACCATACTACTCTAGGAGACCAAAAGCTTTGGTTCACGGTGAAGCGATTGAGAGCAGCAGTGCAGAAATAATATTCCGACTGGAATATGTGAAACATAACGAGAAAATACTAAATCTTCATCAGCAGATGATCAACTATTTTCTTAAGAAAATGCTTTTATAAAACTTATTATAATCGAACGATAGGCCGAAGAGAGGCCAAAAATGCCATATTTTCGAGCTTCTTTACTTCTGTTTACAAATTCACTATTTTGCCGATACTGCCGAATTGGTTATGTATCGATGACATTTCCATGCCATGTGTACTGTTTTCAGTACATCTTATCAAATTTAAGAATAATTGTGAATAAATATTTTCTGTACGTAAAAGAATATATATATATATATATTTCTCGTCGAAGTGGTTACTATTATCGGCACACATTTTAAAAACTATTCGTAAACGTTGAAAACAATGCGTTTCTATACTTTGATAGCCCAATTTAAAAAAGTTACTTGCAACACTTGCAAGGAGTTGAGATAGACCTGTCAGAGTCACTTTTCGAAGCGATTTAAGTTTGTCTGTCCGTCTTGCTACTTTGGGTTCAATCTACTGGTCGCCATTTTTCAGGTAATTTACTAAAAGCGGCCCAAGAAGGAATGTTAAGAATTTGTAGAAAACATATAAGAAATTTATGCATCTGTGTTCCTTTGGTTTCACATGAGTATCTGCTGCAAAACATCACCTCACGACGCTCGATGACACACGGGTTAATCGGGCGTAACAGACTCCCTCCAGAGGATTAGACAAACCATACAAACTCAACTGCACCTGGAGTGCCAAATTAATTTATTGTGTATGGCGCAATAAATCTATTGTGGGGGATGTTGGGGCGTATCATTATCTCTAATTATTCGCTTAAGGAATGATGAAAACCACAGCCGCAACTATACTCGCCGAAGGACCGCACCCAGCACTCAGGACTTGCTATCACAGCTAAAAGATTCCATTCCTAAGAACTTTCTCTACGTAGAGTCAGGTAACAAGTAGGCTCCTGACCACCGTGGAGCTTTAATTTAGTCTTTACAATCTTCAGCTTTGCTTTACACGACATAGTCACTCTTGGCTTTGGACGAACGATATAATCCCGGCTAGCCAAAAGCGGACTGCCCTTCTTCAAAATATATTTGCGTCGGGTGCTACCTATGACATGGCCTGCTCCATGCATTCGGCTGTTGCTATATCAGCGAATTTTGCATAACCAGCCACAATACCATAACAGCATAGCATAGCAATAGTCTACGAGAAAAGAAGTGCTCAAAGCAAAGCTTCTTCCAGTGTATCCTGAAGCTACCTATCAGCAAACTTGTCGCCAAGTTATAGATAGCCCAAGCCTTAAACTCTTCTTCGCCGGTCAAAATTCCTTTACCAGGTTTCACCATGGGAAGGTGAGAGTTTCGGTTGATCTATGCTGCCTCAAAAACATAGTTTATCTCCCAAGAACCAAATACTTTTGGTGTAATGAAGAGGTGCCAAGGTGTGCCTAAATTTCAAAATTGACAGACGTCTTCGCTGAGCAGCACAAGTCATAAGACAGGTACAAGAAGTTCTTTTTTTCTTTTTTTTCTGTTTTTGTTTCATAATAAAATTGACTATTGCTGCGGCGTAATAAATGTGAAGCTGAATCACAAGAACTGTGACAAAAAAACTTAGTCACAACCACAAGTCACAAAACACTGACGACTAGTCACGCGCTACAATGTCAGCATACCATTGCACGTCTAATAAACAGGGTTTAGGTCGCCTGTGAAGCCTACAACATAGGACGAGAGCAATGAATTAAATGGCTTTGAAACCGATAGGAAAGCTTCGACACACAATAATGTCATGTTAAAATCTGCTTATATAGACAACTGAGAGCGTTTTTGAAGTCTACAATAAATGAAGAAAGTAATGAAACAAATAGTTTTGAGATCAATAACCTTTGAGTATCGGCTTAATGTGGCTGTGTTGTGTTGACGTACATGGACTTTGAGTATCGGCTTAATGTGGGCTGTGTTGTGTTGATGTGCATGGGTATCCGGGGCAACGGGTGTTCAACTAAGGTAAAAAAGATTTCTCAATCAATTAGGTCTTTTAACAAGATTATATATCTTTCCCCGCGTTCCAAGTCACCCGTCCTGGAGTTACCAGCACACCACACAACACCTTGCCCCGACTTGTTGCTGTTTAGCAGTACTACCCCCCCTTTGGAAAAACCACTATCCTTCCCATCGTACCTGATCTCTTCATTTTCAAGTCGAACGTTCACAAACACTACTCCCTTTCTCCAAACCTTTCTCCCTATAACTCTTTCTGTTCACCTACGTGCTCTCGTATAAGCGGGATATTCCATGAGTGGCAGGTCATAGGAGAAAAAAAATAAAACAGTTATGTCGCATTAAAGTCTATTTGATACCTTTCTTCCCATAATGATATAGAAATGAAAAAATACAGTCAACATATCCAAATCTTGAACGTTAAGTATCTCAAGTAAAGGTACTATAGTCTCATGTGGATCTTACTGCATGTATTTTTTAATCGTTTTTTTGTTAATAAACTATGAAATTGTGGAGAATTGTGCAGCAAAAGTAGAGAGATACGAAAAAAGTTAAATTTTCATTGATATATAATACAAGCGCAGCTGGATGTTTTTAATATTATCTTTAAAATTTTGGCAGATTATAAAAAGCGTCCGCTGGGTTATACACATGTATATATATAAATAGTTTTTTTTTTTTTTTTTTTTTTTTTTTTTTTTTTTTTATGTTGCTATTGTAGCTGCGTTGCTGGTGCCTTCGACAGAGTTACATTGCATTTCAATTATGTTAATGAAATAAATACTCAAAAAGTGCCAAAACTGTTTTCGTAATAAAGTTGATAAGTTTTTGCCCTAACATTATTTAATTCAATTATAATTATTTTTTATATTTGCATAAATGATTATAAAATTATTTGGTGCCATAGTAAGATTAAAAATAAAAATTTCTCGGCAAATTTTCCATAAGGTACAGTGTCTTGAATCACAATGGATTGTTTTGACCTTTGATGCCTTTAAGATGAGACTGAACTGAATCTAAGCCTACATTTTTTTTTTAGGGTTTTGACAAAAAAGAAAAAAAAAAAAAACAATAATCTAAACTGTTGCTCGCTCTATGCTCGCTGATTGTTGATTTAAAAATTTTCCGCCTTTAATAGCCGGTGATGACTTGTTGTACGTATGGTCTAATCTCTGGCACCATCTAACACAAAAAGACAAAAATTTGTGGAAATACCATTCTTTTCAAAACTCATTACACGTATGAATAGGGAAAATATCTCTGCATTTAACCAAATATTCACATACACATACAAATAACTAAACAACCAACTGTTGTTGTTAGGGAAATGTTTATGTTCTGTCTGCTGATGATACTCTGATACATGCTATATGTCCCTGTTGTGTCGGTGCTTGTAAATAGTTTAGCTCCGCTCGCGGCACACATGCTTTAATTATACCATCCTACGAGGCATACTTGATTTGATCAGCGTTTGTAACGTATTAACGTAAATACGTATTCGAAACCTCATAAATGGGATTCGGTACATTTGTCACTCGTCGCCTTGGAAAAAGGGGAAATATAAATTCAAATCTTTACCTAGGCATTCTCGAGGCACGATCCATGAGCCCGTTCACATTTACCGAACCAAGCAGTCCACAACTTTTTACAATTTTTCATTGCGAACCTTAAGTTAAAAATTAAAAATTTTTGGCTTAGGCCAGTAGAAGTGATCAAAGACCTTTAGAAAAGAATCATGTCTCTATATAGGGCTCAGTATGAAAAATTAGTCCTTAATCGAAGCAAAATATTTTTCAAACATGTTGACAAAATTATCTAAATCCAAAAAAATATCAATATTCATATATAACTATAATAGAATAAGTAAGCAGTGTTTTTAGATTAGACAATCACCTGCAAAGTGCTGTCAAATCATACAAAACATAATATGAAGTCATACTATCCAGTGAATGTGCTTTTCCTTTATATTGAAACCAAACACTGCATACAAACAATAAGGGGGTATTAAGGAGTTCGCTTTAAACCGAACATAAATTCTTTCTTGTTTTTTTTTTCAATTTTTGTCGTAGAAGAGTTACAGTGCGATGGTAAACTGTTTAAATATTAGGCGGCTTACTCTTCTCTTCAAATCATTTAAGCAGCGCTGGAAAATTCAAAAGAAAAAGCTGAAGAAGACAATAAACCGGGTAATGGTCTGTGATAATATTCGTTGACGACGACATCAAGTCATAAACATGATCTTTGTTCGACGATATAAAAACTATGGAACGCATGTTGAATACACGATAATGCCGCCGTTGTCGTCTTAATAACATGAATAGCGGCAGCGGCAGCGGCAACGTCAGCGATAGAGTATTAAACAAATATGCAAAGAATATGTTTATATAAAATTTGTTACACTAGGAAGTGTAAGGTATGGCGACATGCAAGCATACGGATACATATTTACTTTACTAAGCAGACAGCAAAAAAGATACTTAGTAAGAATAAAGAATAAAAGAAAACAAAAAAAGAAAGAGAGAAAAAGTGGTATAAAGATTGAACGGACCGAATGCAATTCAAATTAAATAATACAGAGATTGCTGTCAACTGCAACGATTGTTGTGTTAGTCGTTCAAGTGTTTAAGATCACATGTGTGGCATGTTAAGTGTTGATACTTTGCTGACAGTACGTGACACTAAAGTGACACATTAATTTTTGCAATTTAAAGCTTACAAAACCAAATGCAAACAAAACATATACACACACACACATATATATATATATATATATATATATATAGGGGTTTACAAATATATGCAAAGTAATTAAACGGCATATTTATTAAAGGACAGTCAGTTTAAAGCAATATTTGTTTATTAAGTTTTAGGTGAAAATTGTTATAACAAACGCAGATATATCCTCACCGCTGCAGCTACTCTACTTGAGCATGTTTAATGCAAATCATTATTCGAACATGCATACATACATACATATATACATACATACATGCATACATACATACATATATACATATATACATACATACATACATACATACATATATACATACATACATACATACATACATACATACATACATACATACATACATACATATATATATATATATATATATACATACATATCGATATAAATTTCAGATTACAATTCAAAGCACACTACAATAGCAATAACAATAGCAAAACTTAAGCAAAATGTTTAAAGCTTACTTACTGCTTGTGAATATTTGATCGGTATTTGAAAGGCGTTGTCATAAATTATTATTAACTAATGAGCCGTAGCGTTGAAATCCATATTGCATATATTCATAACACTTTAGCAAAATTTTCAAATTAACTAAATAAATGTATTATGCATTTTTGGTTTGGTCTTCGATTTCCTTTGTAATAAAGATAAGCATTAAGAAATGCAATAAAATGATTGTCAACGATTATGAAACTTGTGGTAGAACGTTTACTTTATCAGAAGTATTGTATTATTGTATAGTGGACAATCCTTCCATCCGCGATCTAAAAAGATCGATTATCGTGCCCCATGTCCAGAGTCCTCTAGGTTTGGGATTCTTGTGAATCCGTTCACCTTCTTGAGTTCCAAGCGTCATATGATGGTTATGAAATGTTCGCTAAACACCTAGTAACTGATTTTGTGGATGGGTGTGCATTCGCACAAGATACGATCGTACTTTTCTTTCGTTTCCTTGCAGAATCTGCCTGAATCGGTAGCCGAGATACTTATGATTTTCAGGTGATATCTGAAGCAGTCATGACCCATATAGAAGCCACTTGCGAGACGTCTACCACTCTTTCCGAGTTCCAACTACTATGCTGGAAGATTTAATAAACCTTGCCGTTATCAAGTACTCACCTTCCAAAGACTTGCTGATATTGTCTGGCCCCATTGCGATACCAGCCTCTTCATATCGTTCCTTCGCAGGCCACGGAAAAGTTCCGGACCTATCATAGTGCATCGAACCCATCTATTGGCTAAACAGTCGTTTCTTCAGTCAGTTGCATTCGATGCCTGAGTGTCCAAATACCTGTACTGGGCGCAACTCACTGCGTTTCTCTAGCTTATTCAGGCACTCCAATACAAGCTTAGAGTTTATTATTTACCCTTTCAGAGCTTTCATAGCGGGATAATTGTCAGAATGAAAACAGAATAGCTGCCTTCTGTACAGCTTTCGTAGGCTTTCTAATGCTCCTGCAGACATTACATAGCCTTCTCCTTGAAATATTGAGTGGGTATGGTCTTTGGTGAAGATCTTCAGGGCCCGTACGTCAGCCTACACCATTCTGCTTTTAATCGTTATTTTATTAGAACGCATTTAATTTGCTTTTGTACAGAAATTTACAATTTTTGCGAACTCCTGGAAAGGACGTTCACCAAGCCTAGAAAGTAGTCCTAATGAAAGAATGGAGAAAATATATCATTAATGTGTGATTAATTGATAGGAGCATCTCTTCTTCCTATGTCTCTGATAGAATATGAATTCTCTGTCGAAACGACGGCTCCATTTTTTTGGCGCCGATTATTTACGTAAGCGTCCCTTTTTCGGATATGGTCATAAGAATCGAAGATCTGTTGGAAGAGTCATCTATGGAACCATTATTAATCGGAAAGTCTAGTACATCGTGGAAGCTAGCGTGTCAGAGTTCAGTGCACATAAATTTTTCCTTGAGGAACTGAAGGTCATCGCAACATCATCAGTTTTGTTAAACGACTATTCATTCAGGGGTTGCCCCCAAAACGTGTATTAAGGCCTTGATCAGAAAGAAGTGGGGAGGAACGCAGCTATTGTTGGCAGTATTCCTTAGTGATAAATTTATTTGGATATACTATACTCGACTAATCGCTCCAAATAGACAATGGAAGTGGCTTGTTCACTCTGCTCCACGATTTTTTCATTTCAGATATCGCATCTATTATTCATACATTATCGTTCGTGTTCGATTGGTATAGTAAAACCTTCCGTATTTGTGTTCATTGGTTTAGACTTTTACCTATTCGAAGCCTATTCAAAGTACAGCTTATGCTTTTGCGTCAAGCTGAAGCAAACACTTTCATAAGTACAGTTTCGTTTGCCATTATTCACTCACTACTCGTTACGCTTACTCGTGGAAAACAGTAAAAACTTAGTCAATGTTCTAATATATGCAGAGTTGCAATTTTCGCGACTGCGCTTCTAAATGAAGCAAAGGGTAAAGTCAAACTATTTCGCAAACGTCGGTGGTGGTGCTAAGAGTCAAATGAATTACAATTCAATTTATTTTTGTGCTAATGCTAACTGAACTTTTCATAATAAGCAGTCAAGCACATAAAATGGGAAATATAAACTGAGGTAAATAGGTTTTATGTAAAGAATATTTTTATGCAAATTTTTTCTTGCCTCAGAATCTGCTCGCCATTGACTGCCATTAGCCGCGCGACTAATGATGGTACAAACATAGTTAAACCGGTGTTTAAAAATTACGATTTCAAAAGAATTCTTCTCTAACTACGTCGTATAAGTTCCATGATATTTCGAATTAACGAGGAAAGGTAACACTTATTGTCTTCGGACTTTTTCAAAGCTCAAAAAATTAATTTTCTTTTTTATTATGTGCGATTGCTTATGCTAGCGCTTAAAGCTTAACGAAGGTACTTTCAGATGAAGAAATCACAATTTGAGAAATTTGCTTACAGAGAAAGAAGAAGATAATCTCTTAGTTAATGTCTACATTTATCATCTTTATGAGAGTTATTGCTGCTGCACTACGATCGCATAATTTGAAAATCAACTAAGATTCTTTTAAGAATTGTTTGCCTTTTTATACCCTACA
>KK503099.1:22255-34429 GCA_000688735.1 Glossina austeni | reverse complement strand
CCCACCACCCTTCTCCCTCCCCCTTCCCACACTAATATCCGTTCTATGTTTACGTAGTGTATGTGGCTTTTAATATGTGAATCAATGAAAAAAGAAAAAAAAAACTTTTAATAAAATTCATTTTATTATAAATTAATTTGTATTTCTCTCACTCTCACTCTCACTGAAAAAAGAAAAAAAAAACTTTTAATAAAATTCATTTTATTATAAATTAATTTGTATTTCTCTCACTCTCACTCTCACTCTCACTCTCTTTGTCTCTTTCTTTCTCTTTTCAGGTTTGTAAACATTTAAATGCATAGTCGTAGATAAATGCGTAATCGCTTGCAAAGTGAATGCAAGTAGCGTTCACAACAAATAAAATGCGGAAACTGGTTAAGTAGGCAAATACGCAACAACATCTATTTACGTACGTTTCTATATATCCAGTAATTAGAAATTAAAGATTCATTAGTTTTATTATATCATTTGTAACGCGAAAATTTAATTATGAAATCTAAGAACGATATACAGACACACTGCCATAGCTTGTAATTGCAAGACGGGCAAGATGTCTCCTCCAACAGAAGGTAGCGAGGAGTTCGCAGTGAAGAAGGAGAAATAGATGGATAGATAAAGAGAACCGTCACAGCCTAGTGGATATCTGCCCACTATCAGCGGGCGCTCTGCTGTTAACGACTAAGCGCTCATTATAGCTATGAGCTATGAGCAAGTGCGGTCAAAACGCGCTAAGATTCCAACTCGCGAACACTTTGTTGTTAATCGCGATTCTTACCTTACTCGGCTGCTCGCTGCGAATTTACTTTCTATCACTGTTTTCAAAATCGAAGTTTAGGTCAAATTTTGTATTTTTGCTGTGAGGATCCAAAATCGCAGCTCATTTTGAATTGGCATTTGGTTTGTTCGGGTGTAACTGCTGGGTGAAGTTAAGTTCAAAATAAAATTACGAAAAACAAGTACTACAAGTGATTGAGTTAGTAAACGGGGGTTGATGCGGGGAGGGGTTGGGAGTTGGAAAGCGATTCTAGACCAAACCACTAGTTCTCGATTTCAGAAACAAAAGTCGGTCGTGTAACTACCGTTTCGCCTCGTCTAGTGTGGTTAAGGCTGTCCGGTGGTTGATTGGCTACGAGGTCCGCATAAAGAAGATCATGGGTTTCGCATTATAATTATTTTAAGTGATGAGGCGCTTTTCCATTTTTCTAGGCCTGTAAACAAGCAAAATTTGTATATCTGGGACTCTGAAAAGCCAAGAGAAATAGTCGGATAACCTCTTTACCCGCAATGACTGGTCACTTAGCATGGTTTTTGGGCTGGCGGCGTAAGTTATTGAAAATATTGAGGATTCAACAGTACCACCGAACAGTACTCAGTGACTTCTTTTAAGCCTGAAATTCATTTTGGTCCATTTTTGGCCTGTCACAATGTCCATTTGTGTGACTCACCTGAAGCGACTCCTTTTGTTAAAAGATCCTATATATCAAAGACAATATCCATCAAATGTTTGTTTAGCTTGAACATGAATTTAATAAAATAAGTGAGAACATTATAGGCGGGCACGGCCGAGCATTCGATACTCGCAACCACTTCGTCTAGTACATCAAAAGTTGTATATTACTTTCAGGCAAAGGCGAAGTACTTTTCATCAAAGCCAGCATATGGGGGAATGCCTAAAATATCCATAATAACCTGATCCATATTTAGCCACATCAATTTACTCCCCAGAAATTTCATTATTTTTCAATTTCCGTAATAGAAAACTAGAAAAGAAATTATATTTTCTCTCCATATAAGAGCTTACTTTTCATGATAACCCTCCTTTATGTTAAGTTCGACATAATAGAACTATGTTATCCAAATTTCCAAATGGGTACTAAGGTCCAATTTTCATTATTAACTGCTGAATATTGAACCGTTTTCTGAAAGGTTTGCTGTTCATGGGAAATCTGATATGGAGTGGGGTCCAAGAAAGAGACCCATATGATTCAAATTTGAGTTTACCTTTCCTTATAGGTGGTGGTATTCAAAAAATGGTCCTACATGGTTCAAATTCCGGGAAGTTGATTTCTTTGTCAATATACTGTTATAAACCAATTTTCATTACGAATTATTGAAAATTCTACTTTCTTATCATATAAAGATTCAGTTTTTGTGAGAATGACTATCTGAGAGGGGGTGCAAAAATTTATCCTTATCGGTCCAAATTTTTCCTACTAATTTAGAATGTCAAAATACTGCCATATAGCAAGTTTGTTGAAAAAATTTTCAAAATTGCATTTATGCAATTGTTGGGAATGGTCGATGAAGTGAACCGATCCGAATCAATTTCAATAGCACTCACCCTTAGGACAAAAGTGCAACAAATTTCTTCCAAGTATTGAAAAAATTGCGCCTTTTTGTTGAAAATAAATTTATCTGAATGGAATAGAAAGAAAACAAGACGGACAGAGGGACAGACAAGCTGAAATTTAAAAAATAATTTTCAATCGATTGATATAATAAAAGGTGGGTCTATCTTAAACGTTGCACCTTGCACCTGTTACCACAAGTGGTGTAGGGTATAACATAACTCAGTCGATTTATCGATAATATAAAATTTTTAAAAATTTACTAACTTTTCCAATATTCTACTTAGCCATAGAGCATCTAAGATGCGCTTTAAAACGAATTGTTTTCTTCTTACTTGTTATCTAAGCAACTGTTCGTTAGCATTTGCATGCATTTTATATGCATCGTTGAACGTAAATATATTTTATGTATTAACTAAGGGTATTTTGCTTTACACTTGTACGTCACCCACCTACTTCTACTTGTAACCTTTATACGTAATCAGAGAGGTATAGTTATGCAAACACTATCGTTAAGGTATTCCGTTTGTGATTTTTTAAAACAAAGTTTTTTAACGTTTAAATTAATTTTTAAAATATTTTCTTTCACTCGAGAATGTCGTCGTAATTTCATCGTAATCTGTCTATCTGTCCGTATTGTAATGCATTTTTTATTTAGGAGTATAAAAGTTATAAAATTGAAAATGGAAAATTTAACTTTGAAAAATATATAGTTTATCGATTTTTAAATAAACTTGAACCGCCTATAAGCATATTACGATGGAATAATAAACAAAGAAAATTTTCCCAGAATAATAATCAATGAAATTTAGCAGATAATGATTTGATTGTTAAAAAAGTATTTTTTCAAAGTTGAAGAAGCTCCGATTAGCCCACTTATATAGAGGGATATTATCCGTTAGGTAAAAAAGTTTCAAATTCGCCTTAAAGTAAAAATAATTATCTCACTTTTCACCATAGATATGTTATTATAACGCCCAGATCCCAAGAAAACATGCGATCCTAGAAGAGCGGGCTTATCCAAGTCTACCCTATGAATTTAAGTTTCTTCATAAAGCTGTGGGCAGATTAAGTGAAAGCATTGGCTAAAGCAGTTCAGGCATCTGTCCATTAGTCGCGAACGATTTATGTTAGTACACAATTCCTTAAGCTATGACTTTACGATAATTAAACTTTTAGTTTTTTGTTTCGAAATTATGCCATAAATGGTTCCTTAACACATTTGTTCTCAACCTTTGCATATATGTGTGATGCAATCGCTTTTTATCATAGTGCGGCCATAGTCATATATGGATGATATACACATTGGGACAATTTACTAAGGTATGTATGTACGTGTTGTGTATTGAGAGAAGAGATCACTTTATAGCTCTCGATTAAATATAAAATCTACTTACGTAAAATCTGTTCCAATTTATCTCACATGATCAGCAAAAATTCCTTCGGCTTTATGGATGCATACCTCAGGATATCCTGGAGTCAATGCAATTTCTCTGTCAAGATTGCAAATCACAGTAAGCCAAATGAAGGGTTCGCCCTCAATTGCCAGAAAATGTAATTAAAATTTTGAGCATCAATGTTCAATTATCTAAAAGATTCTACCAAGGTTCTTGACTTACGACCTATACGATAAATTAGGCATTGTATGTTCGGAAAAAAATTGTTGCTTTACATTGTATCACTGGCGGAATTGACGGGGAGTTGTGACGATCACGATCTAATAGAACAATCGCGACTGATTCCCCTCTCTGCTCTCTGCGATCAGAAGTCGGTCACATACGCCGGTCATGTGTGAAACAGATCATGATCCAGGATAGATGGACTGACCAAAGGGTGACAAATCTTACATTGCCTTTGACAGGATTGAAGGAGAATTTTGAGCATCATGATCTAGTCTAGGTTGATTCTCTCTCTTTCTCTCTCTCTCTCTCTCTCTCTCCCTTTCTCTCTCTACTCTCTCTACAACAAATGCAATTATTTCTAAGAATGGACGTAAAGCAATCAGGCCTGAGAGGCTTCATTTTCCATTACGACAGTGGCATACCCGCCCACATCTTCAATTGAGAAGACTGTTGCTTTAATCCATACAGAAGTCTCTTAATGCATGGAAGTTGATCCTAAGGACGGGCCTCTGCAAATCACTTAGTTCAATTGTCCGTCCAGATATCCCCGAAGCTCTATAGCGATGGTAAAAGGTTATCGAAAAGTAGTAGTAGTAGTAGTAGTAGTAGTAGTAGTAGTAGTATAAGTAGTATATCTTTGGCTTAAAAACCTATTTAAGAGCACTCCGTTAAGGCGTTTGCAAAGCTCTGTTAAGGGATATGGTAGGTGTCTTTGCTAGTTAAATTCGCATTTATCTTCACACCCTTCTTTTAATGTATAAAAAAAAGAAAACTTATTGAAATTCTGATGATAACATCACGAACTTCTTACTTGACGCAATATATGTATGCAAGGAGTGAATAGATCTTCGCTTGCTGTAGCAATTCAATATCGCTCATAAAAATATATATATAAAAAATATATATATATAATATATAATATATATATATGCATACATTTAAACATGTATGCTGCATGCCTACAAGTACATACGTGCATATGCATATATATACATGCACATAAAGCTGGATTTATATAATAAAACAGGTGGCAGGTAAAAAAAAAAAAAATTGAAATAAAACCGCATATAAAATTCTTGCCTTCTTTTTATATTTTAGTTATAAAATCATAATAGCGGACTTATTTCCTTTTTTATGTTTTCAAAAAAAAAAAAAAAAAAAAATGAAAAAGTAAAAGTTACTAATTTACCGGCACCTGAAAGTGCGTAACCTTCCAAAATTCGCAAAAAGAAAAAATAAATAAAAAAAAAATAATTAAACAAAATGAAGACATTTAACAGTAAAATAATAAAAACAAAAAAAACCATTTTCTCATAGAATTATGTAAAAATTAATGATTAATAAAGTCTTTGTTAAATCGTCATTTGTAGAGTAATAATATTAAAATTCAAGTCCGTGTGTTTAAAACGTGTTAGTAGTCGTTTTGGATAATTTTGCATTTTATTCAAATACTTTATAATATAATGTATGCATAAAAAACTAGAAATAGTTTAATAAAAAAAAGAAAAAATAAAAATAAAAAAAAAGAAAATAAAAAAGTTAAAAATAGCTACAAGTCCATTAAGCTGTGTGTGAATGCGGGCATCAATACCGTTTTTGAATTTCTAAATTTGTTATGTTATTGTTGTCTTTTTTTTTTGTTTTTTTTTTTTTCAAAAATAGTTTTGCACCTTCCGTAAGTTGGGCACATACGTTATATATATTTATATATATATATATATATAAATGTGTATAAATAAAATAATTTTTCTCTTTCATTGTTTTTATTTTTGCAACAAAATAACATTGAAATAGTTGGCAAACCTATAGTGATACGTTGAATATCGGTATAGAGGTTTACACTTGAAAAAAAAAATATTTTTTTTTTACTTTAAAGTGAATTTAATGATTTCCTCAAAGGTTCGGAATTTGATCCTTTGCTTAGAAAATTTTGAAATAAAATGTTCCTCCTGAGGCTTTAAGCAGACGAATAAGTACAACATATGACATGATCCGAATAATTAGGAACGGGATCTATATATCAAAAATGAAACCATTAATGAATTTGAAGTGAAGAAACAAGAACAAGACAGACAGTTAGAAAACAAAACTCTATCCATATTCAATCTCTGTTATTAAAGTTTTAATTTTTGTTTTTTTTTTTTTCTTATACTTATCAAGGAAGGATGAGGTGCATAGCCATTTTCTCATGCTACACGGAGAATAAATTTTCAGTGATCCTAAAAAGTATTTATATTTTTGCTTGGCTTGAAATCCTGTCTGTCCGTCCGTGCGATGTGTGTTGTTGACACTCATCTAGGGAAAAATAAAAATATCTACGTCGAGTTTGGTAAAAGCATTTGAGCTTTCTGCATACAGGTGTTGGTATTCAAAATGGGTGAAATAGGGCAAAGGACAAGCCCGCTACAAACCTGCTAAGCAACTCCACTTTTCGTGGCAAAAATTTGTTGGGTTTTTTGCTCATTACTTAGAAATTAGGGAAGATAGACGGCTGAAATTTTCTACGTCTACTATTTATGTACAATAGTGGAAAAAATCGGTCATGCCCACACAACATTACCAGTGCTTCCATTTTCTTTTTTTCGAGATTTTATGCTTATGAATGAAAAGGTAAGCCAGACAGAACGTTGAAAAGATGTATTGTCTGCCTAAAAATACGTTAATTCGAAAATATATTTGGTGGACCTGATGGATTAATATTTTCTTAATAATACATCGATGAGGGTAACAATTACATTAAGAGCACTTGAAGAGTAGAATGCGACCAGGTAAGTGTATTCACTCTAAACCTTATTAAGGTGGGTGTCACGATGTGGTAGATTCATTTTTCTATGCTTTTCCTGATCCTTGTTTACTTTTCACTTCACTTTTTTATAACCATAAATAAAAACATCTGCTGAAGATTTTAAATAGCGATGGGTAAGCGAGATTCGGCCCCAGCCTAATAGAACTTTTTTGCTTCTTTTCCTTTTCTTTTCATATTTGACCAATCATTAATGGAATGTTTCCTATATGGTTAAGACGGTAAAGGTCATGATCAAGTGAGATGTAGATAGTAAAGAAATGAAATCATTCTTAACCGATAAGCGATTTCGGAGGATGCTTCACTACCACACAATCGTTCAAAAGAGTTTACAATCTTTACGAGATAAACGCTTCAATGACCAAACGTTGGGAAATGTAGGTGACAAGATCTTCATCCGCAGTATCTTAATCTTAGAAAGACAGCTCCAATTAGAATAAATCGAATTGCTTGGAAATTAAATTCTCAAGCAGCCCAAGCTTTCAACCACACAAAGATGTTTCTGCGACCAAAACATTTTTTCTATCTTCTACCTCACCTAAGTGCGAGCTTATCAAAAAGAAAAAAAAAAAAAGTATTTTTTATAAAAGTTCCAAGTACCGAGCGTGTCCATATGAAATTGGAATTTTTATATAGAAAATAAGCGTATGTAGCATGCTAAGTGTTGCCCATCCTTAGCTCTAACATTTTCTACCTGTTTGACAATTTATGGATGCTCCACAAAAAAATCAGCCCTCAATTTCATATTTCAGATGACGTAAAGCGCTGGTCAGTAAGCGAGTGTCTCATTAACGCATTACATTAAAAGTAGTAATTGGAAAGGATTCAAGTTTTGTGAGTAAGCCGCGTGGTCTAGCACTCCTCAGTTAAGCGCTTCGACTGTATCGTGAAGCAGTTTATATCGCAGACTGATCTTACGTCCTGTGCTATCCTTTGCCCTGCTCTATCTACGGTATCCTTCAGCCCAAGATTTTGTGTGAGACATCCCGAGAAAAATTTCATTCGACCGAAAACACTCGCAAGTCTCAACCTCACCTTTTTTCTTCTTCTTCTCTCAGGTCTATCCGTTTTTTTTCGCGCATACCAATTTTTCAAGCATACCAACTTTGTCTTCTACGACCGCCAATAATAGCCACTGAAGTTAACAACCCACTACAGAGTTGCATATGCAACAAATGTTACAACCCTGTGGAATGGAATGCTCGTTCTTCGGCACACAACTCGACATTTTCGTTTGATATTACAAGTGCATGTTGTTCCTAGATGGCCAAGCTATGAAAAAAAACGCAACTTCAGCGAAGCATGACCTCTACACGCTAGGTACGCCACCTGTGGTCAAAGTCGGATTTCATATTTATATGCCCAGTAATCTGAAGAATTTTCCAATTGCTTAATGCTAGAGCAAGTTTTGCACCAAATCTTTTTATACGAGTGCAAAATTAGGCGAATTGTATTGACATTTACGCAATAATCTTAAAATCTAGCTTAAGAAGAATCTGAGGAAAAACGTACTCATCTTTGAAAAACAAAATTTTTAAGAGAAATATCTTTTACTTAATTGTGGACTATGAAGAGTAAGCGAATTTAACCTTAGATTTGAATAAAAGCAAAATTTGAAAAATTAATTTAAAATTTGGAATGAAACTGGAATGTTGACAATTGGCAACAATATGCATTTAAGGGTTAACGAACCAATGTCTACTGTTAATTTTTGGGACCCGCCCCCTTTTCTTATTTGTGGACGTAGATTTATATCTATGTTTTCGAAATCCGTCAATTCGTCCCTCCCGCAAAAGTAAAGATAGGATCTGAAATGTGGCACATACATTCCTTGATCGATTAGAAATATGTGGTTAAGAAATGGGCACGATCTGCCCACATCACACGCTCACATTACAAAAAACGTAGAGCAACCCCGAAAAGGATCGATAATTCTCTGGTCATATTTGCCTATAATTTTTTACCCCGTGAATATATTTTTGAAAAGAGTTGTAGGCAAGAACGATCAACTTGCCCGGTGTAGAAATAATCTCGATCGATTTATTAGTGCGTCCTCAAGTAACGATATAACTTTAATTCGAATTAATTTCTTATTTTTTTTTTTGTTTTTTTTTTTTTTCTTTTTTTTTAGTTTCGTTTTAAAACGGGATATAAAACCGATAAATCTGATGTGAAATATATTACAACACTTTTTTACACATTCAATGAAAACTGAGAAGGTCTTATTTTAATGCCAGCTACAAAACTAATCGGATATTCTCTTTCATGAATTCCAAACCTAACCTCATTTCAATCAAAGTTTTTCACTCTTTTTTTGTTTTTTTTTTCTCCCACTGTAAGACGAACTGTACTTGCCATACAATTTTAAATTAAATTAAAATATTCAAAATAAGCTAAACGCACTCTAATTATAAGCAAATTTTGCACATACATTAAAACACAACAAAATACGCAACGGAACGAAAAAAAAAAAAAAACGTTAACTATTAAAATTAGTAGCTGTGTGCACGTTATCGCATACCTTTTTTTTTGTTTTTTTTTTGCTAAAAATTTTGTTGTTTGTTTGTTTTCTTGTGTATATTGCTTTTGACGTGCAAAAATTTACACTTTCTCGAAAAAGCACGTCAATGTAAATTCAAGTTTTACTACACGCTTATGAGGACTAATTTTTGCGAACGAACATAGCAAACATTTATGCATTCATAATACGAACCAACCAACCAACCAACCGATGAAGGTAAACTAAATTTATCAGCTCGTTTGAAAGTCATGCAAAAGGGAAACCTTATGGGAAGTGCTAGCCAGAAGGTTTGAAATGCTTATCAGAATGTTTAGCTTTTCACTTTGATCACGGCATTGCAAGTTACTATAGTTATCGTATACCGTGTCAAGCTATTCATGGCAGTTCGAAACTTAGAAATTAGTGGAAGTGAAAAAATTGCGACCAAACTACAAAAGAAACTTCCTTTCCTATCGAGTAAAAGCAGATTTTCTTTGCGCCAACGATCGCGCCTTATATAGAGACGGGGACAAGAAAATGGATGGCAGGTGCATTTTTCCGTTCTACGCAACAAGTTCGCACAGTGGTTTCACACGCGGCAAAACTGTTCAAAATCAAAGTCCGGAATTCCATGTAACTCAGTTCTTGCAGTAAAAAGTTGAGGGTTTTTATGTTGCTTTAGTTGGTTGTTCTGGGCCTGGAAGGTGAAATGGGTGGGCTCTCTTTCAACTTCATATCTACATTAGAAGGCAAATGTAAAAGGGAAACCCCCCCTCCGCCTTCCAGCATAAAACAGCGTATACCCAGTTTTCTGTCCCCGCCTTTATTATTAACAGAGTGCTAAAAACTGTAAGAACATAACATCAAAGAAACTTAGCTTTGTCCGTCCGTTAGTCCGTCTGTCTATTTACGGTGAAAATTCGAAAAAAAATTGCAATACTATACAAAGCGAATCATTGCTACATCATTGCCTACACCAACTGGCCGAGTAGTTCAATATTATCGGTACCATTGTAGTCATTTCGAAGAGTTCAAAACAAGTCTCTTATATGCGTCATTAATAGAAGTCGGCAAAACCTACAAAATTTTGACAGATATCTGATACTCGGCTTATGTACGCTTGACTGATGCTTTCTTTCAAGAATTCTGTTTGAAAATGGATTTGAGTTTGAATAAGTCGTGCTTTTACGTGAAGCTTGAATAAAGAAGAAGAGAAGGAAAAAGGAGAAGAAGTAGAATTTCGGCTAACTGAGGTGCTTTTTGTCAGTGTTCTGTAAACAAGGCGTCTCGATGTGATCCTCTTTCCTCGCCTCTATAAAAAAAAAACAACATTTCCATGTGCCGATTATAAACACTAGAATAATAGCCCACATCATTCCTAATATTCGACCGCTGTGAGATTCCGTCCGTCCATCCGTCCGTTCTGTCGTGTCTGTGCGTCTATCCTTGCTTTCACTCGAACTTTAAAAATCTAAGCAAAATTGCGAAATGTAGCTAAAACTTCCTTAACTCCTTAGATATCCAAAGGTTCGACTTAACAGTAAATTTTCTTTGTTGCCGCATAAACAAACGTCTAAGGCCATTGAAAACGTGGTAAACACTTCCAATTGCTGTATGTAAATGTAGATTCAATGTTTTCTTTTATCAGAACTATAATTGAAATATTTTGCATTAAATAGAAGATCGAAAGGCATTCGTGGCGGTTGGTGGTGATGGTGTTGGTGGGTATCTAATATTCGCTTCAATGTGATAAAAAGCTTTTTTACTTGTTTTATTTATAATATTGTTGACCTAAATTAAAATTAAAGGTTATCCATATTTATATGCAGATATTAACACAGATATGTATGTGGGTGATATTCAAGCATTATTTACATATCCAAACATATATACATTTATAATTTTTAAATAAATTAATTTTAATTGTTTCATTACAAATTTTAATGACAATACCCATCACCGCAGGATGAGGGGTATATTCATTTCTATTGAGACGTTTGCAGTGTCCAAAAGAAAACTTTACACACCCTACAAATTATATATATCCTAAACAGGCATCAAATTTTGATTCGATTTAAGCTTGTCCGTCTGTCCGTTTGCTCGGCCGCATAATGTCTGCAACAAAAAATTAAGTACCGGCTTTAAGGTTATCAAAAACGTTTGAAGTTCTCGCAAGCAGGTTAGTATTGCAAATGGGCCAAATCGGCCTACAGGGTCACATAAAGTCAGGATACTTCTGTTTTTCACAAAAAATAAAAAATTACTCATAAGCTACAACAGATAAATCTGTAAAAATTTGGACATATATTCTATAGGCGATGTTGCAGTACTTGCGTAAAAATGGGAGAAACTGATCACGCCCACCCAATATTATAGTGTATTACAATTTTATTCATTTAACGCGCAGAGGTAAGCTTCCAGAACCTGTGTTTCAATTTCGGTATTCAACTGAGCATGTCCGTCTGCTCGCCTTTCCATCTGTCCATCGGTCTGTCTTTTCGTATTGCGTAGTATCTTCGGCCGTTCGCAAAAATAAAGATATCGCCTAAAAAATTTGCAATAGAATTCGAAAATAATTTAAACCGTTCGAAGGACAGGCTCAAAACATCCGCATGGCTGTGTAAGAAAAGCTTTGAATGCTTTTGTTCTATGTTTTTTTCTTTTGACATTTGCTCATAGAATACAACACATACAGCATATAAAAAAAGTGTACTTTTATTTTCAAAATAGAAAAAATCAACCGCGCCCACCCATTATTATAGTGGAGGAAAATTCATTTCGGGTGAAGGGTGTAAAAAATTTAGTCTTGCGGGATTTTATTTTTTTTCTTTTTTTTTTTTAGGGGGGTTTTTTTTTTTTTTTTTTTTTTTTTACTTATTGATCCTGCTTCTCTTTGTGATT
>KK503099.1:0-17917 GCA_000688735.1 Glossina austeni | reverse complement strand
AATTGCATCCGTTATTGAACTTGATTTAAGTAAATTTTTTTTTTTTTTTTAAGATTTCTCTCTATATTTTATTTTTTTTTTTATTTTTTTTTTTTTTTTTTTTTTATAATAAAAAGAAAAGTAAAAAGATATTCATTTTCAAAACACATTTACTTCAACACCTAATCATTTCTTCTTATTTTCACTTCTTAAGCACTTAACTATAATTTGATTTTGATTTTCCACTTATTTTTTGATGAATGAAAGCGCGCTAGCTGCCAGTATTGTGTTTGCGAGTGATGATAACTTTAAACCATTAACTCATCTGGCAATGAATGCATCAACCACCAATACAATGAACCACTACTACTACTACTATTGCATGCATAACTAGTGCTGTTCGAATATCAAAAAAAACTCTGTTGGCAGGCATTAATATCATATGTATATATGTGTCCATATATAAGGAAACATATGTCTGTACTTGTTTATAAATATACATACATACATACATACATACATACACACATACATACATAAATACATACAGAGAGAGATGGAATGAATAATGAAATACTCTTAGATATTGTGCATATCATCCTATTAACTGAATGGCCCCTAAAATGTATTAAAACTTCAAATGAATAAAAATATTGGATTAGACAAGGTATCCATTAAGTTCCGTTAACTTTAGAGGCTGGATATTTTTACACATAGCACATACATTACACACACGTAGCACTTCATTGATTCCGTTTGTATGCACAAAACATAAAATATATGTACAAATATGTACATGAACGTATATCAAAGATACATTGCTTGACCATCACTATAGCCTGATAATAGGCTAAAGAAGAAATCCAGGGGCCAAAAGACTAGATATGAAAAAGAAAAAGCTAAATAAAATGAAAGAAGAAAAATCAGCACTTTTAAGTTTGTAGATGAATCTACATACATACATACATACATGCATGCATACATACATACATACATACATACATACATACATACATACATACATACATATACACATATATACATATACATATATATATATATATATATATGTATATAAGTGTTGCGGGATCAATTGGGCAGCGTTTGGAAGAGACGGTCAGGGAAAAAATCTGCTTAAAAATCTTGTTTGATTGAAATTAGACGTTCGAGAGGAGTTGCGCTATTTATTTTTGCTTTTGTTTTTTNTTGCTTTTTAGCAGCTGAAAAGTGAATCGTCATTGCTGGCTAACAGTACTTCGTTCCAGCGAGCATTACTAACCTAGAAGAGAAGAGAAAACAGAGAGCCAGTAATTGCTGCTAATCATTTATGGTTACATAACGTTTAGTGCTTCTTACAGGAATCGGTAATTCCAGCCTTCAACTAAGCAAAAACCAATTGCATCACCAATGAGTTAAACATAACCTGTAACCAATGTGTTCAATAATTCTTAAAGCTGTGCAATTAAAAACTTGAATTATATCACTGGATTATGGGCCTATAAGATAACAAGCCTCTTCCATGTTCTTCATAGAAACCAAAAAAAAAGAAAAAAAAAAGTAATCGGTAATTGCTTCCCCCTTCTGATATATAGCATTGCGTAGAACATTGTTTTCTTCTGGCTGCCTCTTCTGTCTCCTCTCTCATTTTTCCTTGCTCTCTATGCTCAAGTGTAATTTGGCTTTTGAAAAACGACCATAAGGGACTTTAGTTTCTCGAGAATGTATTTACCTGAACACATCTCTAAGGCGCACATTAAAAATAGTATAAATTTTCTCTACCACTACTACTACTACTACTACTACTACTACTACTACTACTACTACCACTACTACTACTACTACTAGTGCTACTACTACTGTCGTGTCTCATTTACATAAATACACCCACTAAACAAGGTATCCTTTACTCTCCTGGTCCTATGTAGATAGAAAAAGTCTCGTGATTGGAGGCACAGTGCAATCGTGTTCCATACGAAATAAAAATTTTTGTTAATTTTCTTTAAAATTACGAAAACTTCAGCCTGTCACTTTAGCAGACAGACAGACATTAGCTTGTCTATATACGTATGATGTATGTATAAAAAGTTCATTATTATTTTAGACATTTAAATCAAATCACGAATGTATATCTGAAAAATATGTTACATAATAATGACAGCACACCTTTTTAACCGTTTTTTCACATTTTCATTTTTGCTACCAATCAAAGGCGAAATATTAAATTTGGCAAACATTTGGAAGGTATAGCGATCTTCGGAGGAGAGCTTATAAATTTTATATATATTCTTGTTCAAAGCGAAAATTTGTCCATCTGTCCGTTTAGTGAATTTGTAATTGCAAGTTTGTGGTCTGTCGAAAAGAATAAACTTAAACTCAAAACTTTTTCTTATCGGCTTTGCCAGCCCAAGTTATACAAGAAGTCAATTAATTCACTCCATTCGTCCGCCAGGAATTTAACAAATGATCGATGAGCAACATCACACCTTTAAAATCATCGACTATCGGAAGTCGTATCAAAACAATTGAAAACATTATAGAAACTTGGCTTCACTTTGACTTTCATTAACCATAAACTTCTCAGACCTTAAACTTTGCGGGCTAACCTATCTGTAAAAGATGCTCAAGCTAAAAAGATATTAACCAAATGATGAGGGACGTAAAAATTCTTGTCTTGAATGAATGTAAGTATGGAACTAGGTACAGATATATATGAATATAGCTCATGTCTTTCTTTTGCACGGTATTGCTGGTTAGAAGACTTAGTAAATGAAATAAACTCATAGCTGTGTTCAGCGCAACATCACACGTACATCGGAAGTCACAAAGCGTGGTTTGTGGGCTTAACAAACGCATTTTTTATACTCGAACAAAAAATACACATTTTTTTTTTTTTTGCTTTTATAAGTAGTGAGCAAAGGTCACAACGCCAGAATATACCCTTAAAAGTCCAAATTTGTATATTTTTTAGATAGTAGAACGCCCAGCCGCATATATAAATGTTAGGTAAACAGGCGCCTGCTTACCTGGCATTATTATAATAATAACAACAACAAGCCGTGGTTTGTAAATTTGGTTTTTCATCTGTACGATCACCTAAGGAGCTCTTTTCCATTTAAAAGTACGAATGAAAAAATGTGAAATGAAAAATTTTTCGATATTTACATATATTTACAATACGATATACGATCTATTTATTAAATGATCCGATATTTTGTCATCGAACATCTTACGGAGTATAGGGGAGGTGAGCATTAAGAGACAGGGCGTTGATGGAACTTCATTATACCCTACAAGGATATGTTAAGTTTGTGTAGAGGTATATAACACCCAGAGGAACTGGAGATAGACCTACATTTTGTTATTCAGAAAATGGTTCTGAAACGATCTAAGGTTGTCTGTCCGTCTTGTATTTTTGTGTTCAAGCTACGGATTGCAATTTTTGACATATATTGATAAAATTTGCTAGACTGACATTCTTTAGCCGAAGGATGCACGCTCTTGAAAATGGTTCGGATCGGACCTCTTCATCGACTTCCCACGTATATGTATATATAAATTTGGTTTTTCATCTGTAAGATCGCCTAAGGAGTTCTGGCAAACCATATAAAAATACGAATGAAAAAATATGGAATGAAAAATTATACGGTATTTATATATATTTACAATACGATATACGATCTACTTATTAAATGATTCGATCTTCATGCTATCTTGTCTTCGAATAACTTGCAGGCTGCAAGGAAAATGAGCATTAAGAGACATGGCGTAGACTGAACTTCATTATACCCTACAAAGGTGTATTAAGTTTTTAAGGATATATATAAAATCCGGAAGGACTAGAGATACAGCCGACTTTTATTATTCATGAAGTGATTCTGTTTGTCCATCCGTCTCTCCTTCTGTCCATCCGTCTCTCCTTCTGTCCATCCGTCTCTCCTTCTGTCCATTCGTCTCTCCTTCTGTCCATCCGTCTCTCCTTCTGTCCATCCGTCTCTCCTTCTGTCCATCTGTTTTCTTGTGTTTAACTTTTGAGATATATTAATAAAATTTGCCAGACAAGCGCGTTTTAGCCCAAGAAAGAACGCTATTGAAAATCCTTCGGATCGGGTCAATTCTTCAACTTCAACTTCGACTTCCCACATAATGCCGATTTTTGGAAAAGTGGTTTTAAACAATCATTGTGGAGTGGTGTAGGGTGTTTAATTCCGAGCTGTGCTCCGCTATAATCTTTTTGATTTGCAAAAATGTATTTAACAATCTATTGTATGCACTCAAAGATATTATATATGTATTATAAATGCATATATGCTGTGCATGATTTTTTAAGTGTGAATTGAGGAAAGAGTTTTTTTTTCATAAATTACTCTGCCATACATACATCAGCATGCAAGTTAAGCCTTTTCAATTACGCAACATAACCAAAATGCCTAACAATTAATTATTATTTATGTCAGTGGCGTGTGTAAGCGCAAATGCGCTTTATTTATAATTACTATATAAATTAAAGTAAGGAAATATTAAAATAAATTTTAATTATGTTTTATTTATTTATTTTCTTACTTTTTTTTTTTTTTTTTGTTGTATTATTTGAATGATAATCAAGCGAGTAACTTAACTTGTTCATGAAATTGTACAGAAGTCGGTATTTAATGACTTGATAGTAAAGCGTAACCTTGAATTTAATTCAAGATTGTATTATTTAGTTTAGTTAAAAAAAAAAAATAAATAAAAAGAAAATGAAAAAATTAAAACCAAAGCAAAATAAAGAAAGTTATAATCCATTAGAAGAAATTATTGAAAAAAAAAAAATAAATAAATAAATAAATAAATAAAAAATAGAGAAAAAATAACTGCATGAATAAGTGTATGAATGCGATAATTATTATTATTGTGCATTAACAATAATATATAAATTATTCATTTGATCTTTTATAGAAAAACTAGGTTATACATAATAATAACAAACTTCCTACACAACGTATAGTTTATAAATGTTTGCATCAATTTAAGCGCACCTAGAATCGATGAAAAAAAAAAAAACTTCTAACAGTCATTAGCGTTTTTTGATTAACATTTTCTAATATAATCATTAAGAAAAAATTTCCTTCTACAACTGTTTACAGAAGAAGAATTCATTAACTCTGCTAATCAACTTAATGTTCTGAGTACACCCCAGACCCAGACCGTTCTGTTCCATTACTCCTGTCAATCGATTATTATTTTCATTCTTTTCTACGATATTCAACGTTTCACTAAAACTTCTCGTATACAACTTTTGTGTAAAAAGTGCCCGGATTTATAAGAAATAAGTTAGAAAGGGTTTGGTGGCCCTTTTTTTTCTCAAAAATTTTTTCATCTTTTTAATACATTTTTCGGGAACCAAATATATATCATTTTAATGCTTAAGCTTCTTCTTAATTCCTAGTAAAGCCTTGACGTCAGCACTGTGGAATCTCTACGATTTTTGAGCCACCAATTGTTGAAGTTAGCTTTTCACTTTTATTAGAACTCTGCAGAGAGTGAAATAAATGGAAATCGGACAGGGCAAGATCTGATTTGTACAGTCGATTCATCCAAGCTTCACAAATAACTCTCTTCAGTGTTCGTCAATTCATTGTGAATGATGAGTGTGAAGGTTTTTCTTTTAAATTCTATCAATCACCTGGAGGGTTGTCCCCTGTTCGCGTGACAGGGCGACAGTCAGAAAGGAGTCAGGAAAGATAAAGAGTTAGAGAGATGGTTGCCAGAGCTCAGTGGGTTTGTGCCCTTGCTTTTCTGCCATCATGAANGAAAAAGTTCATGGCATTCTTTTCAATAGATTGTAAAACGCTCAATATATCCAACTAAACTAGAGCCTCTTGTGAATGACAGGAAAATATTGTGATATTTTTTTATTCTGAAAAGATTCGCTATATTTTACAGGGCAAAAGCAATGATTCGCAAACTTGTTTTCGCAGGGTATTCGTAGCCTTTATAATGCGAATGCTTCGGAAAAGTCATCAACAATTGTTTCGCTCATTTTCAGTTTGGGAATTGTTGAAGCTAAAGACACGTTGCGTTCTAGTTAAGCGGTCGATGATAAAGTCGATGAATTTTTGAAAAAAGTTAAGAAACATCGAAAAATTTCATTTGGTGACATCGCTACGGAAATAAGCATTGGACGGGTTTGAATCATTTGCAAAAGGAACCTCAACATTCAACTGCCATATGAATTGACAATGGAAACTTTAACGGATCAAGTCTCAGAATGAACAAAAGGAGAAAAATCGATCCCTTTGAGAAATTAATCACATACTACAACAACGTAGACGCGATAAATGACCGATGTATGTGAAATAGCGCAAACGGTGGTAACGTATTGTTGACGTTGTAGATATGATGCTCAGTGGAATAGAAAGGTAATCGTTCATTATGAGTTACGTCGAGGCAACTGACTCTACTCGCTGATCTTAACAAATGAATCATCTAAAGCGTCCAGAACTGATTAAAAGAAAAGCGGGACCGTCCAGGGCGGCAAAGGCACGGCGTTGCGCCATGCCGCCCAGACGATTGATACTACTCTCCGATCTCAAAATCTAAAGCATCTAAAGCGTCCAGAACTGATTAAAAGAAAAGCGCGACCGTCCAGGGCGGCAAAGGCACGGCGTTGCGCCATGCCGCCCAGACGATTGATACTACTCTCCGATCTCAAAATCTAACGCATCTAAAGCGCCCAGAATCCATTAAAAGAAAAGGGGTGGCCTTCGACCGCGACAATGGCACGGCGTTGCGCCAAGCACTCTAGACGATTGATTCTAGCCTTTGGTCTCAATAGGTAAAGCATCTAAAGAGTCCAGAATTGATTAAAATAAATGGTGGGGTCTTCCACGATGACAATGCCAAGGCGTTATGCCAAGCAGCTTAGACGATTACTTTTACTTACCGATCTCAACAGCTAAAGTATCTAAAGCATCTAGAATTGATTAAAAGAGAAGGAGTGTCCGTCCATCCCAACAATGTCAGATCAACTCTGTCTTTAAGGAATCCGCAAAAATTAAGAAAACTTGGGCTAAGAAGTTTTGATTAATTCAGTCCGGCTATAGTTCGTTTTACACTCTGTGCAACACTGTGGTGAAGGTGATGTTCAACAGTGATCTGGATGCAATTTTTCTCCTACAAGTCTAGAGGAATACGATAAAAGATTACCGAACAAAATGGCGCTTATTTCGTTTAATAGATATTTGAATTTTGGCAAAAGAAAAGAAAGAAAAAACAAGAGCGCTACGAACTTTTTTCTTAATCTCCTTTTTAATGCTTTCATTTTGTTTATTTCGCTCTTGGGCAACACTTTTGAAATACTTCAACTCATTTCAAATGCGTTGTGTTAAGGACCATATGAAGTTTGCTACAACCTAACTATAACAATGAAAACTTGATGAGAAATTTCTTTGTTACATTATCCTAAGGGTATACTAACCATTACAGTCACTGTTGCCGCGTTGTCCGTTGTTTCAACCTACCTGTCAAAAAGTTGTAACTCTGTCAGGCATTGTTAAATAACTGAGAGTTTTAGTAACCGTATTGGATTATTAGATTTTCGTTTTTGTTTTGCACACATATATGCTCGCACATATGCAAATTTGAATAGTTACTCACAAGCACGTTACGTTATTAAAATCTCCCCCGAAAGAAAAAAAAACAAAAAAACCAAAAAAAAAAAACAGAGAAATGATAAAATCAAATCAAATAGTTTCACCTTTTGGTTTTTGGCCGATGTGTGCTAATTAAATACTTAGCAACTAACAGGGAAAAAAAAGAGAAAGAGAAAGAGGAAAAACGCCATTGAAAGCCAATTAATGCCAGAGATGGGCTGTGTTTCACTTAATTCGCCAAAAACTTACTGTTAGCATTTAAAAGCATTTCAAAATCCATCGGATTGCCAGAGAAGCTATGACATGCCCTTAAATGTGCGAATGTTGTAAAGTTGTTGGAACGATAACAATTCATTTTAATATCATTTTTCTTCTCTTTTCTATCCAACGCTTATATGTAAGGATCCTAAGTGACTGAAGATGTTCTCTGAATATTTCTAGACAAGATGATGTTCACCTTTCAATTTCTCCATTTCGTTCTAAGGATTTCCTCACTCCCTCGAGCTACGTCCCCTATATTTATATAAATATAGAGATGGTCAGGCGGGAGAAATTGGGGAAAGAGGAACAGATTGCAACTGCAGCTTGAGCGGTGGGCCTTAAGATTTTGCTGATCATACGTAATTTAATTAAGATCCATAGCATTGGGAGTTTACCCCGGATTCATGAACTTGATACCTGCCCTTCTCATCAGCTGGACTATGAGAAAGTCGGCGTTGCTAGCCATTCCATATATATGTTACGAAAAAGGTGGCTTTCTAAATGACTCGGTTAATGCCTCAAGTACATCTTTGTTAGTCAAAGAATTCTTCTCTATAAGTAAAAATTTTTTTAACCGTTAATTGTTTTAATCTATCTTTAGAAACCGTTCACTCCCGTTAAGCTTAACTTAGCGCAGTGTTCGTCTGCATAGCTTTATTTTCCTTTCCCCTTTTTTGCTAAGCCCCCCTCATAGTGGGCATGTATGCAAAAATTTGCGAATGAATTTGAAAACCGACGAAGATTTCATGAACCGAACCATCGATACGTTGCACTGCGACATCTTTTTAATGAAAAAGAGAAAATTACTTGATCTTTGATACTTAGCAACTCAAAGCCAATCCTTGTAATTACAAAATATTCCGTTAGGGGAGAGCTTGTCTTTTTAAGCATCGATATGATTTTTTGCGCTGCTCCCAAGAAATATTATGGACTATACTTAAATATATTGTTACGAAAATCCCAAATCCAGTTAATGCTAACTAATTGAATTTCGCGAGTAATAAATTCCTTAGTGCATATTCGCGGCGCGTCATGCAGCTGCCGGCCGACGAAAAAGATTAGCAGGAAAATAGACAGAGAAAAACCCAGGTACACATGCGCGGCGCGTCATACAGCTGCCGGCCGAGGAAAACGATTAGCAGAAAAGCAAGTTAACGGATTAAAAATGAAGCCATGAAGTTAGGTGATCGTAACATGCTTGTAAAAATGTATATAAGTAGAGTAGAGTTAGTGATACGAGAACGTTGAGTCGCCCGAGAATATCTGAGTGATACGAGAACATTCAGTCGTACGAGAACATTTGAGTCGTAAGATTACATTCAAGTAAAAAAGAATACTAAAGTTGAGAAGTCGACAGTATTGCCAAAGTAATATGAAAATATTCCTAATCTTAAAGAATAGATTCTAAATAAAGAAACTTAGAGTTAAAAGAATTCTGAAGTGCATTTCTCTTGGAAATAATATCCACAATCTAGTGATACGAGACTTATCTTGGAAAAGCGGAAATTTGTAACAATATATATTCAGTTCTAGATCGATATGGATAATGATGTATAACTCTCTTCTTTTTTTTTTTCTCTCTCAAGTCGAATTCTTTAATATCCGCCACAAACCCCACGTAGACCGCACTTCAACCGCAAGTGTCCTGTTAAAAAATTAAAAAAGAGTCCCATTCAGCCGTTGGAGAAACAAGTAGTGCGTAGTGCATGGAGAGGCAATTATTACTAATCTTTTCGATATATAACGAATCGGAGAAAAATGTTTGCTCCCCGCTGTCTAACTATCTGAGACTGTAGTGCGACAAAATTTGAATATTTTTCCATAGCCTTTTTTACCTAATTTTAAAGCATAGCTAAAAATAGTTCGGGAAGGAAAAGTTTGAATTTCTTTAGCTTGTTCGAAAGGTATTTTCTTAGAGATCCACAGGGTGCCTTTGTCCCTTTGGGAGAGAGAGAAGGCTTCCAAATTCGACTATATGTTGGTCCTAACTATTTAACAGAGTTCTGTTACGGCGCTCACGAAATCTATTACGGGAGTTGGTAAATGTTTTTGCTATTTACGACCAAGCTTTTACGATCGTGCGTCTAAAACCTCATATCTCTTTGCAGAGTGTTTTTTTTTAAACCTTTAAATGCATGTTTTTTGCTAATTTTATTTTCTTTTTAATTTTTTTTTTTTTTTTTTTTATTCAAAAACTTAATTTGAAAATGAAATGAAGTTGGAATGTAGATAATTGGCAACATTATGCATATAATGTTTTAAAAAAAGAGGATGTACGTAGTACTGCCTCAAAAGTAGTGGAAAAAATGTTAAAGAAATTTTTGGCGATTTTTTTATTCAAAAATCACGTGCGTAAGGAAAAAGTTAATGTGAATGAAGTAAAGAAAGCGTAAGAAATTTGCACTTTACACTATACAACAACGACTTAATATGCGCGGCACGAGAACAAATATGATCGTATCTCTGATCGTTTTGGAAATTAAACATTGGCGTTATTTATTTATTTATATNTTTTTTTTTTTTTTATTGTTTAATTTCGTTAAGCAACATTAATTTTTGAAAACAATAATTTTCGCCATTATGAACAATTTTTATTCGTTCACATTTACGTATGCATATACATACATACCTTTCATAGGCACCTTTATGCACAAGTGGAGATTTCTGCAAAAATTTTTTGAAATTTTTTTTGTGTAACATACATAAATTAAGTACAAACGCACAATTAGTTGAGTAAGAAATATAAAAGAAAAGAAAATACATATAACATAACATACATATATATATATATATGTATATATGTATATAACAATCATTATCACAAGAGAGTTAAACAAAAATGAAAATATAATGAAGGCTTGCAAAATAAATTCGTATGTGTGTGTGTGTGTGTACGTAAATAATGTAAGCATAATATAGGCGACTAAAACGAAGAATATGAAAGAGAAGAAAAAGAAGAAGTAGAAGACGATGACGGCGATGGCGATGGCGATGGCGATGGCGACGGCGACGAACAAGAGGGAAAATCGCAATAACATAAATGCAAAGTTTAATTAAATATTTTCCATGAAAATTGCTTAACTAATTTTAACGTTGAGAAGACCGAAATAACAAATGCTCAACAATTCATTAAAGCCGCAAATAACAACAGCAACAGCAACAGCAACGAAAACAACAACAACAATAATAGCTGAAACTGAAAAAGCGGCAGCGTAATAATAACAACAATGTTCAAGCACAACTTCATAAATATAACGGTATATAAAATTAAATAAATGCACTACCACTGTGTATTCATATCAAACAATATGTGTTCACATAAATATCATCACATATGTGCAGCGGATATTTTCTAGACGTATATATATAGCTGCGTGCGCTTCATTGTGTTAGGGTAATTTATTTTCATTATTTCACTATTTGAGGATTCAGAGCATAAGAAGAAGAAGAAGAAGAAGAAACAAGTCAAGATCCGAAACCGGATTAAGAAAAACAGTTACATTCAAAACAATTGTTGGAAATTGAAAGCAATCATTTTGATTATTAGAAGAAGAAAAAAAATAAAATATAATAACAACTTCTCGATAAAAATATAATCAGCTTTTAAGTCTTCACTGAAAGTTCTTAATCATTAGCTTTTGAAAAAAAGTTCAATTGCTACTAACTTGCAAAGCTAGCAGGGCAAAGAAGAACAGAAACGCTCGTATCAAGACAAATGACACGGCCGTGCCTATGTAAAGGTAAGAAAGATAAGATCCGTCTGTTTGCAGGCGTATAGTTGCATAAATAACAGCATAAAATAGGTTAGATCGGGATGTAATGGAATAAAATCGTATGCCGTAATATAAAGTATTATAGAATAGCCGGTCATAGTATAGGACAAAATACGACAGCTTCGAAAGCAAAGGGTAAAGTAGATTAACACAAAATAGCATAGAACAGCATAAAAGTGCACATACTGATCGTAAACAAAATACTATATAATACTATAGAATAACATATGATAGCTTAGAGTAGCTTGGACCAGTATAAAGTAGCGCACAAGAGTGCGGAATGACGTAGCATAGCATACAAAAGCATTAGACAGACGTATGGACAATAGAACAACGTGGCGTATAATGCAAAGGCACAAAACAGTTTATAGCATCGTAAAAAGGCGACAAAAAAAAATAAAGAATAACAGGACATAGTGTAAGACCATATACAAGAGAACCGAATAGGAAAGTGTAAAATAGATTAACATAAAATAACATAGAACAGGACAAAAGTGCATATACCGACTGTAAATAAAATATTGTAGAATACTATAGAATAGCATATGATAGCTTAGAGTAGCTTGGACCAGTATAAAGTACCACAAAATAGAATAACGCAGCATATGAAGCGAAGGCACAGAGCATAGAAAGGCGACAAAAAAAAATCACAATCTATATAAAAATACCTTTCAAACAAGCTAAATATATTTTAATTCGACTCTCCAGAACTATTTTTACCAAAATTTTGAAATTTGTTAGGTCAGCATATACCCACTGATGATCAAATTCAAAACTCTGGTGCGAGTAAACCAAAATATTGTTGCGATATTCACTTATATTACTTGAATTTCTATGAAAGTACGTTTCAAGCAAGCTGAACAAATCAAAATTTGGTTTTCCAGAACTATTTTTACCAAAAATTGAAAAGTATTTTTATTTAAACACATCAAGTGTCCATTAAAATATTTTACCTTTCTTAATTTGAAAGGAAGATGCGCCCAAATCCAACCACATCTTGATCTTAGTTACTTAACAGAATTCTCTTAAGGTGTGACGGTAAGTGTCTTTGCTAATTAAATTCTTATTTATTTCATATCATCATCGCAAATAGATTGGTATTCAATAGCATGCTACTACATGCTTTTTAATACAAACGTGTTTGCTAGAAATTTGTATTGATGAGCATTTAATAGCCAATAGAAGCTATTTAATGCAAATATATAGCAAAAATGTCATGTAATAACAAAGACATATTATTTAATGCAGAGCAGAGGCAATTGCATTAAATTGCATGCAATAAAAAAGGCATAATATATAGTAGCGTGTAATAGGAAAGGCATAATATACTGTGTAAATGTGAAGGAGAATCATTTGTATTAAATAGCATGCAATAATAAAGGCATGCTACTTAATGCATAGCAGACGCATACGCTACAAATAGCATGTAATAGCAAAGACATGCCATACATAATAGGAATGATTTTGTAATAGCAGAGATATGCAGAGATACAATAAAGCAAATGCATTCTCACCACATATTCTTCCAATTTTTTTTGTTTTCGTGTACAATAACAGAATCAAATGGAATGGAATTAAGGAGAGTGGAAAGCGTTACCATAGAATGGTACATAATATTATTAAAAAGCATGGAATAACATATAGTATGCCATAGGAGAATAGAATTTCATAGGAGAGTGTAAAATAATTCAGAAAAGAATAAATCAAAAATAATTCAGGAAGAATAGAATAGAAGAATAGAAAAATATAGCAAAAAAATATACGGAAGTATTAAGGAATAGTATGAAAAATAACAGAGCAAAATCAAGTGGCAACAAATAGCAAAGGATAGCAGTAAGTGTTTAGAATCGCATAGAAAATTTTAAAAGCCCCCATAAGAGAATAGTAGTGTTAGTGACTATGTTACCATACGTGGCAAATATGAGCATCTTGGCTATCAATTTGAGCGAATTCGGCGAGAGGACGAATGACAAACGTTTGCCTATTTGCAGAAACAGATACCAGATCTTTGGCGAATATTTTAGAACGGGAGACTTGCTCCGTGTCAAAGAAGTTGGGAGATTTCCAAGTAAATCCTTATGTTCGAGGATTAGGAACATGGTCTAATACAATAGATCTTCGCGGTCGGTAATAAAAGCGTTGATTAAAATTATGCTATTTTTTTTTTAGAGTTAGGCATATTTTGGTGTACATATATGTATATATAGAAGAAATAAGAAACAAGAAAACAAGAAAAGGTTTTTGCCTAAATTACATTTTCATTCGATTTTTGCTTTCTCGCGTATATACTAGGAATTCACCATTCGCCATACAAGCTATTTGAAGCAATTTTTCTAGTTCTGCTCTAATTTCTATGACATGCATAAAATTTTCATCATCATTATCAACATCTTGGTCAATTTAGATTATAGATATATAGAGTATATATATATCTATAGAGATATATATGTTCTTTTATACGCATACACATATATATCTTTTGAAAAGAAGACAATATAATATAAAGAGAAATAATAAACGCATCTGATAATTGTGGGCCATTAACGCCTAATGCATTTAGTAATAGAAAACAATAATAACATCGCACACTACGTTTTTCTCACAGATAAAACGAATTCATAAATTTTGAAAGCCGTCTATTAGTCTTGTCTGTCTTATTCTCTTTCTTTCTCTCTCTATGTCTCTCGATCTCTCCTCTTTATTTATTTTTTTTTCTTTATATATTTCGTGATAATCGAATTTTAAAATAAACGTCGGTCTGAGTGCCAATTATTTTGTAGGCCAAAGCAATGGATTTAATTTACTTTTTGTTATTTATTATAAAATTCATTGAAAGTAAAACTAATGTTTGTAAACCATATGTATTTGTACATATTCACATACACATATATATGTACATATACATGCACTGGTTTCATAATAATATCAGTCAGTTGAAAATTTCGGTAACTTCGCGGTGTTTATATGTTGTTATTATTATTTTATTTTTGTTTTTCCTTTTCTTGTTTTTATAGTTTTTTGTCTACTTTAATTGACTCACTTTCACCGTTTTATGCATTTTGAGTAAAAACTAAATGAATCGTCCGTTATTATCGTTTAATTTTCTATTATTTAGATTTTAATCGTGATATCGTTATTTTCGTTTCGTTTTTTTATTTTTGTCTTCGCTTTTACAAAAACCGTTTCATCAGCGTCTTAAAACATGACCGATTATGTTCTCAAGCGAACAATATAGTTAGTTGTGTGTACGTACCGTGAGTCATTCTTACAGGCTTTTCTATTGGGATCATTTATCATTTCTTTCTTTAATTTTGTTTTTTTTTTTTTCTTTAGTGAAAAAATGTTTTTTTTTTTTCACCCAAAGTTATTAGTCACACTTGGGATCAGAAAATAATAATAAAAAAAAAAAAAAAACAAAACAAGTAAAACTCTATAGTGAACCACTATAGCCCACCATTAAATGCCCTACATCATCCTACATGTACTTGTATAACGATTTTTCAAAAAGGTGATCCGGTCTGAACCATTTTCAACCAGTTCCGTCCTTAAATTAAATATCTTAAAAATTGCAATCTGTATGTTGAATAAAAGAAAATAAGATGTACAGACGGACGCACAACCTAAATCGCAGTAGACAACGATACATCATTAAATAGCCTACTAAGGTAGTGTAGGGTTATTCATATTATGACTTTTGAAAATGAGTCGTGCTACAGAAGAAGGTCGTAAAAAAGTGGTCGGACGCAAACCAAGTTCAACAGCGTTCGTTCTCGATGTAGGAAATTTCATCAAAATATCTCAATAATCCCAATTTTTAATTTGAAAACAAGAAAATAAGATGGACGGACGGACAGATAAAGTCAAATCAATTGAATAATTGATTCGAAATGAGTCTATCTCAAGTCCTTCCACGCGTTGCATATTCGATGCACAAATTTAATTTGTCTTGTACAAGTGATATTATAAAATAAATATTTTCGTATTTGTATAAGAGAACGGAAAATAAATAAATAAAAGTATTAATGAAGATAAACAGAAAAGATAAATTAAAAGAAAATCTCCTAAACAAATCTTACACTTCCTTGTGTACGAAATTTAATCGATTCGAATTGTTCCTATAAGTGCGCAGCCCTTGCATAACTTTACTGAATACATAACAAACTTTTTATGAATAAGTAAATGCCGAGACAGACAAACGTAAACAGCTACACCTTCCCAGCATCCCACCGATAGCTTGTAAGATAACTATTTCTTTTAATCGCAACAAAAAAGAAAAAAAAGAAAACCGGTAGGAAAAATATATTCGGCTATGGCCGGGTCGTTTACACACATCATCTTTGAAAAAATAAAAACAAAAATCCGATACTCTATACTATTTTTCCAAGTTTTCATTCAGACAGTGGTAGATCGCCTATGGCATAAACGGGGAAATTTATGTACCCCGCACTGTTTGTAGTCAAACGATATACAGACGCCTCTCGTATAACACGGTTCATTCTTACTGTGCTACATGTGTGCAAAATAAGTGTCATATGAAACTAAGATATCGCGTAGAATTAGTTAAACTTACGGATAATACAAATCAAAGGCAAGGTGCACCGTATTGTACCGAAACCAATTCTAAGGTGTAAAATTTTATAATGAAATTTTCATACAAATCCAAATATAAAGGAAAAAGCCCGTAAAACCTTAAATGTTAAATAAAAAAAAACATATCCAAATTTAATACTATGATAAAATACAAACAAACTTGAAAAATATATTCAAAAAATAATTATTAGGATCAAAAGATTAATTCCCATGCTTTGATAATCCTTTACAGCTAATGATATTGCAACAGTTACCTGATGCACTTGCATACATATACGATTTTTTGAAATCGTGTTGTATTTAAAGCCTTTTATAACTACAAATTTTGTACCGTTTGTATCCAAATCTAATGTTACAAGAACCCTGTTATAAGAGGGACGCCTACATTAAGTTTGTGCGGATGTATGCAACATCCAGAACGACTTGAGATAGACCCAACTTNATGCTATTTTATGTCAGTCAGTACTTACCTGAGAGAGAAAGAGAGAAATTAATTCTTATTATTTTCCACTATTGAGAGAGACGAAGAAATATTAGCTATTAAGAGAGAAGAACAGTCGAGAGAGAAGAAGAAATATTTATTAGTTCTATCACTTTTGCTACTTAGCAATCAGTATGCTGCTGGAAGAGGAAGGCAGAGAAATCAAAATAGAATTTAAGGGCTTACCGCTTCTCAGCTATTAATGAGAGAGAGGAGGAAAGGAGCGAGAGACAGCGAAAGTTTTTATTATTGTCTTTAGTATAAAAAAGATTAGCAAAAAGTAAGATCAGACTGTTGCTTATCAAGTAGTAGTTATTTGAGAGAAAAAGAAATGGAGAAAGACTTATGTGTAGTCCATCAATGGCTGGTACAATTACTACTTAGGTGGGAGACAAATATGGGGTGTGATTACTTGTTCTTGCCTAGAAGAGAGAGAGAGAGTGAGAGAGATAGAGATAGATAGAGAGAGAGAGAGAGAGAGAGAGAGAGAGAGAGAGAGAGAGAGAGAGAGACAGACAGACAGACAGAGAGAGAGAGAGAGAGAGAGAGAGTGAGAAATGTGGAAAGAACGATGGGGAAGAGAAACAGCAAAACAAATACTTCTTGCTTTTTAGCAGCTGAAAAGTGAATCGTCATTGCTGGCTAACAGTACTTCGTTCCAGCGAGCATTACTAACCTAGAAGAGAAGAGAAAACAGAGAGCCAGTAATTGCTGCTAATCATTTATGGTTACATAACGTTTAGTGCTTCTTACAGGAATCGGTAATTCCAGCCTTCAACTAAGCAAAAACCAATTGCATCACCAATGAGTTAAACATAACCTGTAACCAATGTGTTCAATAATTCTTAAAGCTGTGCAATTAAAAACTTGAATTATATCACTGGATTATGGGCCTATAAGATAACAAGCCTCTTCCATGTTCTTCATAGAAACCAAAAAAAAAGAAAAAAAAAAGTAATCGGTAATTGCTTCCCCCTTCTGATATATAGCATTGCGTAGAACATTGTTTTCTTCTGGCTGCCTCTTCTGTCTCCTCTCTCATTTTTCCTTGCTCTCTATGCTCAAGTGTAATTTGGCTTTTGAAAAACGACCATAAGGGACTTTAGTTTCTCGAGAATGTATTTACCTGAACACATCTCTAAGGCGCACATTAAAAATAGTATAACTTTTTTCTACCACTACTACTACTACTACTACTACTA
>KK503098.1:36605-51536 GCA_000688735.1 Glossina austeni | reverse complement strand
ACATCACGGTCACAAACAAACAGACAAGAGGACGGACCGTCTATGAGGACATTATTATTATTTCGCCAGCCCACTTAATGAAAAGCACATAATCGGTAGTAATAGCAGCAGCCAGCAGCAATGGTAAAGGCAGCGAAAACCACTAAATGATACACACACACACACAGACAAACAAAGGCATAAATATTGTAATGATTATTTACATACGCATACACGTATATATATGTATATGATGATGTAAGCATGCATCTCGTAAAGATATGATATTTGTTTCATTGCTGTTTGTGAAAAAAGCATAAAAATACTGCATTGAATGCTTATTTGCTTTGCTTATTGCATTGTATAAGAAGGCAGACTAAATGCGTGTGTATGTGTTTTTTGTTTTTTTTTTTTTTTCTTTCTTTTGACGCACATTAACCAACGTAGGCTAATGTTTTTGATGTTTTTTAAATCTACGCCATTTTTACATAAACTTTTAAAGCATTTAACGTTTATAGAGGTGAGGGTGTTAGTGTGATTAACGTGTATACAACCCAATTCCAAAGTGAAATATGCGTGATCAAGTACCATAATAAATAATTAAACTCAAATTAATTATTGCGTCAATACTTGCCGATATCAAAAAAAAAAAATTAAAAAAAAAAAATAGAAAAAATAAAAATAAAAACTAAAAACAGAACAAATGAAATTCCACTTGAAAGCTGAAAAAAATTATACAAAATTGAAAGCTAAAGATATGTCAGACATAACATTGTATGTATAAAACGATTGTGATCGCTTTTGATTAATTAATAAATAAAATTTCATACAGCTTTGCGTTTTTACTGAGGGGTACTTCAACTTACACATCTAACAAAATAAATATAATAATAAAGTCATACGTTATCATCTTAAGCATAAGATTAGGAGCTAACAAAGCTATGGGGTAAGAAAATAGAAAGAAAAACTCACTCTTTAGGAGGAAATCTATAAATAATAAAATAATTCCAAATTTCATTTACTTCGTATCGCTTTTAGCAGCAAAAGCATAAACTCTGCTAGTCTGTCATACTAGGACGGACGAAGCCGCGTGTAACACGCAAAAATAATCTTTGAAGAGAATGCAATACAATGTGGAGTTATTGTAGAGCCACAGAAGTTCTTGTCATGTGCTATTCGTTGCAGTTGTTATAGCGAGTAAATGTAGGCAATTTGCCTTAAGACGAATCGTAGATATCCGCAGTAAGTTTGTTGTTATGCGTTCGCCAATTAGTCGGCCAAACGAAACTGCTTTAAATCGTTGCTATTGTACACCTATTATCCACCATCCGTTCTAGGCATAAATATCTGGAAGTTGAGTATTAATATACCCTACACCACTTGGTGGTATATTAAGTTTTTGCGGATGTATACAACACCTTGAAGGACTTGCAACAGACTAATCACTTCAGAAAGTGGTACTAAGCTTGTCCGTCTATCTACTTTTTTGGGCTTAACCTACAGATCGCAATTTTTGGAGGAACGCTATTGAAATTGGTTTGACGCTAACCACTTTTTCAAATTCTTTCTATGTAACGTTTTATTGTGATGTGCGGATGTATACAACACCTTGAAGGACTTGCAACAGACTAATCGCTTCAGAAAGTGATACTAAGCTTGTCCGTCTATCTACTTTTTTAGGCTCAACTTACGCAAGACCGCAATTTTTGATGCAATTTGCCACACCAATCTATGTTGGACCAAGGAGGAATGCTGTTGAACCTGACCATTCTCCCTGACTTCCTATATAACGTTTTATTTTGATAAGGCATTAAATGAGTAACTGCATTAAGGGAAATAGTGTAGCGGATTTAATGGGGGTCGTACGGGGCTTTCTTACTTGTTTTAATTTACATATTCTTCCTTATTTGTAGCTCAGTTAATATAAAGTTTGTGGATGAGTGTTCATAATGCCAAAAAGGTGTTCAGATAAATTGAATTTTTGGATTTTGAATCATTTTTTCATCATTCGTTTGTCTTTCTTATGTTCGCCAGTATATTTTTGTGTTCATATTATAGATCGTATCGATTTTAGAGAAATTTTAGTAAAGTTTGATATACTGGTATGCTACATTTTTGAAAGTATATTGGTTTGGATAGTTTTTAAGACCGCTCCCAATGCAAAGTCCTATTTGAAGCAAGTAAAAACACTATAGTGGATCAGGGCCCATTATTAAACACTCTACACCACACAAAAGTTATTCGTGTATCAGCTTTTCAAAATAAAGCGTTATGTGGGATGTAGTGGAAAAGATGCTTTATGCTATGCTACTTATAGGTCGAACGTGTGGATGTAAGGAACGAACAGAGGTACAGAAAAATTAAGATCGATTTAGAAAGTGATTCAGAAGCGATCAGTATAATAAAAAGTGCGTTTACTTCTAGTACTTCTGGGTGTTGCGCAAATTTAGTATACCCTTGTACTGCAAGTGGTGTGAGAAAAGAAGTCATGGCCTGGAAAAATTCTCCTTTTCTAGTATGTTTTGACAAGAATCGTTGCAGAATTGTACTTTGGCATATTTCACGAATGTGGAAAATTTCCCTGGGATGGCGTCTCTTCTTCATTACTCTCCCATATACAAAAAGTAAAACTTCAATTGGCCACAACATCTAATTTCGAGGAGTATTGTTACGAAATTATGATTTAAAAAAATTCACTGAGGCAAGTTTGAATTATAGACTAATTTTTCGGACCTCTAATTACATAAGGATTTCCACAGACAATGCATATATATTAAGATGAATTTTTCTTTGAAAATTCGCGGGTAATATGAAAGAAAAATAATTTTTTTGGGGGGGGGGGATTAGCACTACCGTCTTCGGCATCTATGCAAAATTTTATGGCCTTATATTCAAATGCTGAAGAGTTGCATGTGAGTTTTCCGATTTTTGCTTCACTGAAATTTGTCCTGTGGAATGAATATTCTGTGGCGGAAATGTTGAAGATGTTACATTACAAGTGGCCTTTGTTGACGGGGATTCTTCGCAAAAAAATGCACGAACAAAGTCGTGGATGATTGCCTGCACCTACCGACAAAAGCCTATAAAAATCGGAAATCGCAAATTAGAGACTTTATTTCGACTGCGGGACGGATTCGACTGATTTAGTGGATTCGTTTTTAGCTACCAAGGCCTGCTGGAATGCCTCACTACTTGGATCGTATGAGAGTTGGGATATATGCATCGGACCAATCGAGCGAATATCATGCAAAAGGTAGACCAAGATTGAAAGGCCAACACGAAAGTTGGCCAACACTCAAGGTCATGTCGACAGTTTTCTTCGATTGTCGCGGTATTGTGCCTGGAACCATTCACCGGGAGCGGTCGGTGGTATGGGCAGAAAACTTTTGATTTTTGCATCACGCGAATGAAACGTTCGAGAGATTGTTGTCCACAGCCTCTGTATTCGCTCGATTTAGTGTCGTGAGACTGCTGGCTGATTGCTGAAGATGCCGAATCGAAGGAAGCAATTAAGGTCATCCCAGAAAAAGATCGCTTCGACCGCTGTAAAGAATTTTGATATAAGTGTGTTGTGTCGGAAGGAAAGTATTTTGAGGGCGATAAAGTTGATTCAAGGAAATAACGAAAGATTTTTCATTTTAGGTGCAAATCTGCTTATGTTTTGCTCACTGCATAAAGTGACGAAGATAGGTGAAGACATGTATTGCCCGAAGTTGTGCAGGTTATTTATAAGTCGGTCTTCTTCGATCATAATATTTTAAGTTGTTTTCCTACATGCATGATGCTCATGCTTAAACAGGCCGAACAGGCATATATTCCGGAGACATAAGTACTTGATGGGAGCTTACTCGTTATGTATAACAAATATATACATAATTGTGTAAATAATATATAAAAATAAAATATAAAGTAAGTAGAATAAGTTAATGCTTCCAACGGTGGCGTAGCACACTGAGCTAACTTTCGATTATCGCTTAATGACTTTAAGCACCTTTTCCAGTCTCTTTAAGCTGCTCGCGATGCCCTTAAATTTTGAAAACTTCGTGCAATCGATAAGTTTTGGTAAATGAAAGTGATCCGATAAATCGTTTAAGAATTCTCTGCAATCCTGCATTTTATGGCTTCGAAAATACTAAGCAACAGTGACTGCAATTATTTTGTAATGCGTTCTCTTCTACTCATCGCAACGTTTCTTGTTCCCTAAAAACTTTTTAGAACAAAAAAAAATTCGATTTGAATTTGAATTTTTCTTTTGTCAGGACCAGTATAAGTATAACTAGCATAAGTTGCTCTTTCCGTCTTTGCGATTTCTATGAAAAGACAAATAAGATCAAATTCTCGTCGATGACAGCCTGCAAGTGCTACAAATTATTTCGCCATCTCTTCGAGCAAATACATTCTAATATATAGGTGTGTTCACGTCAACAACAAATACGAATCAATTGGAAATTTAGCGTTCATTACTGCTACTATTGCTGTTGAACTGCTGTTGATCGCTCTGAGCCCTACTACAAACGGTGCGACAAACAGAATATACTGTTATTTTTTGATCTTATTTTACTACGAAATGAAGAATTGAAACTACGTATAAAGGCATAAGAGAGAAAGCATGTGCATGTACAACAACTGTGTACAACTTTAGCAATACATGTACGACATATTGCTATTATTGCGTTATAGATAAAATATCTTTCCTATCCTATCTCTATATTATATAATACGTATTAATGGAAAGACAATAAAAACAATATTTTCATGCATGCCTTGTCTCTGCACTCACGACATAAAAGACATTGTTAAGCATGCACAATAACACAAATAGAATAGAAATAGAAAGAAAAAAAAATGATGTTTAAATAAGATCAAGCGATAAAATATGATAAGTATCGAGAATTGAAAGAGAAAAAGAAAATCACAACACAACTCATTGAAAGCACTTGAAATTAATAATTATTGAGAATTAGATAGTTAGGTGGTATACACATACATTTCGACTTAACTAAATTATATATATATATGTATATATGTATGTATGTATGTATGTATAGATGCATTTACTTCAAACTTGCTTTTCTCTCTAAATTAATTAATAACTTATTGTACACAATTTAAATGAAACGAAATGAAATAGAAATTAATTTTAACCCATTAAAGTTGTAATAAGTAAAAGATACTATGTATGTATGTATGTATGTATGTATGGATAGAAGACATAAACAAAATACGTGAATGAAATAGAAAGAAATTCTTTACATTTATATTTATAAATTTTACCATAATCACCATATAAGAAGCTTAAGCGACATACACACATGCCACATGTTAATTTACTATTTGTTACCAACATGCACTGTCAATATGCGTATATGTATGTGTCCATCGATATTGACATCAACGTTGTAAGGTACATAGTGAGTGAGATGGTAGCGTTGATGGTGCCGGGGGTATAAAAAGCATATACGTAGCGCATATATAGCGCATTCAATTACCAACAGATATATTATATAAAACCGGTATAACCGCGCAAAGTTCATCAATTCCACGTACAACGTACCGAGATGTGGCATCGTTTACCGTGAATTTATTTTACCACGAATGGATACTAAGTGATGTTTTACTGCACTAATTTTCGTTGGAAAAAAATTTGGAAAACAATTTTCGTATCGAAATCCATTGGGTTTTCCTATTTCCTATTCGAGCATCCACTCAACGAACACTGGCTGGTCAGAAAGAATTATTCGTACAGGAGTGCTAAAGAGTGTTGTAACGCTTTTTTTAGTTGCCTGTTAGCTCAAAGATTTTTTGTTAAAGTTAAATATTGAAAAAAAATTCGGCTAAAAATATTAGCAGATTACTCCAATTATAAGACTTTGAAGCAAGAAGCTTTATGACTGGAAAAGTGCACAGAGAGAAGATCTAATGCATGAACGATCCCAAAGAGCGAAACGTCGCAGTTGCAACATGCACGCGAAAAATGAAGGACTTGAAGCAGTGAAGAAAACAAAACTGTTTTGTCTTAAGTACTTTTTCGAAAAAACTGGTTTTAGGAAAATTAAATGAATGTGAAATATGGGGACAGAATAGGGCCATTGACTAAACTAGCTCCCATATATATGTGTATCCATATATATATATATTTTTTTTTTGTGACTAGTCACTTGGTGAATGTCGCTTGTATACGCTTAAGTTATTGCCTTTAACGAGGGTTACGTATCGTGCCTTTAACGATCGTGTATTCACTATAATAGCGCCCATAGGTGGATTAAAAGCTCGTCGATCGCACTGGAGTTGGAATTCGATTATGCACAGCTGCTAGTCAAGCTTCTTATCTATTAGCTATGCGCTAGACCTTTCTTCATATGATAAGAATATAACCAGGTACCGATTTGACCTACAAATGTATTGGACTATGTTTCGACTGCACAGGTTAGTTTTCTCGAATCCTCTCCATACAAAGATTCTCACAGCAAGAGATAATTTTTGATATCCCATGAATAAGATAGGCGAAGAATTTATTGTAGGTAAAGTGGCGTAAGGTAATGAAAAGTCGGTTTTGTCCGTCTGTAACATGTCATGTTACTATTCGTTGTCTTTAATTGCGCTAAGAAGTTAAAGAAAAATTTATACCCGCAACATCTTCACGTTTTTCTTTTTTATATAATCGACTTGCAAGGAGCATCATTCAGTTAGGCTCCGTCACAGCCAATACACTTGCGAAAGCATTGAAAAAGCCACTGTTACACGAAATATTATAAAAACCTACTGTTCTTTGCTATCGACCCGTTTGCAATTTTTGAAAGTGAACTAAACCGTTCCAATTTGCCAGATGAATGGAAATCAGTTCAAACAGACAATTCCAGCATTTACAGCATTGGCATAGTTTTAGGTGATCTATATATTGAAACTTAACACGAACTTTTAAAGGACAATTGATTCACTTAGATGGAGTATGGTGTTCTCTACATCGAAGGACAAAAGTAAGAGTCTGACTGATGTCAAACAAGTAACGCATCAAAGTATGCATCAATTTTTTCTATTCATTCTATTCATTTTCATCTATTGTGATGACAACACTGGTATCTGGGCATTTAATGAAATATAGAGAAGACGAGAGAGAAAATAAAAGAGAACCATTTGAAAACACTAGCTTCTTACCTTTCACGTGAATCATTATAAAAGTTTTTTTCGGAAATATTACAACATGGAGGTGTTGAAGTATTCAACCCTTACCGAAAGTGATTTCTTTCTATCTTCTTTACCTAGGCGATGAAGGAATAGATAACAAATATTTGAAAGCAGATTAAAAAGTTTTGAAATTAAAAAAAAAAACAATTAACATTTTTTGCATCGAATGTAAGGAAAATGTAAAATTTTTAGTATTAGATTAGTTAGTCGGCCTATTCTATCTGTTGAGGTTGTAGTAACTTAAGAAAAATTATTTTAGAAAATTTTCAACATTTTTTGCAGAGAATCCTGAAAATGTTTTCAGAGATTATAGTGTAAGTCTAGTTTTGAATTAGTTTGCGTTACATACTGTATTAAATCTGAAACCGGAATACGGGCTGGGGTTATTGTTCGTTTTGTTTTTCAAATTTTGCTTTGTTTTTTTAAATGTTAAATTTAGACACGAAAAGAGAAATCAAGTGAATATATAATACATTGTTTTAGAAGAGTTGTCATGCCTTCATTGCAATATAAGGGCATATTAAGTGATACATCAAAGGACTTGGGATAGATCCACCTTTTTTTCCACCAATCGATTCAAAATCACTTCTCAAATCTATCTAAGTCTGTCTATCCGTCTTTTCTTCTTGTGTTGAAACCGCAAACCGCAATTTTTGAAACATTTTGATGAAATTTGACACACCAACGTGTTTTGGTCCAAGGACATATGTTATTGGAAATGGTCCGGATCGGAGCATCTTTGAGATCACTTCCCATATTGCGCCTTTTCTTTGAAAACTCGTTATATGAATGGCAGTAGGGTGGCGTTGGAGCTTTAACGATGGCCCACAGCCTTTTCATTTGTTTTGCTTTAAAAAATCCTTTAAAGAAAATATTTATTTACTTTAAGATTTGTGCTTTTCCACGTTAAAGACTAAATATTAATAAAATTTTTTTTTTTAGGAAAAAACCCCTATTTTTAATGAATTTCAATAAAGTTCAGCGTCCGAAGAAGAATTTAGCAATAAATATATAATATCTTACTAATGCTCGACATACATAGGCATTCAAAAGTATAGCAAAAAATTGATTAGTTTTTAAAATAGAAAAAGTAAAAAACAATTAAAACAAAAACAAAGCATATAACAACATATACAACTCTTGTCGGATGTCGAGTGTTACACAAATAAACAAAATAATTTAAAAAGACTTTAAAACAAATTTGTGGATTGTAGATTACACCAACCACCAATGGAGGCCGTGATCATGTCATGTCATCGGTAATATGAAGTATATTTACTAACAGCCAATTCAACCGTATCAGGTTTGCTTCAGGAATATAAGGTTTTCGCCAATAAATTCCCAGCGATGACAAAGTGAAGGTGGTAGGTGGATGAAATTCGCCCTAAGGCGAATACTTACATAGCCTTGATATATATATATATAAAATGTACATATACATGTTCATGTAAAAAGTTGTGTAAAAATAGGAACATACCTGCTGACATGGAAAAAAGAAAAAAAAGATTTTTTTAGTTAATAAAAATGATTTTTGTACTGTTTATCTCTTTAATATAAATGTATAAATAAAATAGATCACCCTATTATAAATTACCTTACAAGAGAAATACATTTCAATATTCATTCGTTCCAAAATTATTCATTCTATGTTCGGTAATTATTCGCATTAGTTAGCAAAAAACATACAACACTTCGCCTATGGTATCAACCAACATTATGAAGCTTAGAAACATCAAAAATGATTTTTTGAAAAAGTCTTATACGAAGTCAGAAAGACGGAAGGCGGAGGGCTTCAGGTCTGGTATAGTCTCGTTCCATTTTCTTGGTTCAAGCATTTCTTATTCTTTGCCTTATGTTAAAAAATACAAAAAAAAATTATTTCCAGTTTTTCTCTTATACGTGCGGTAGGCCGAAAAACAGACCTATGAGATTCAAGTTGAACGTAGCAAATTTTTATGTCCACACATTCTAAGGATTATTCTAAGGATTCGATCTCGTTGCAAGTATATCTATATCAATGAAGATACAAGAAAGGGATTCACTATCCCGCCCATACTTTCACCATTCATTTAGTATGCCATAATCCTATTTTTCATTAATTTTAATTGAGATACACAGCCTGTGGCACAAGTGTAGATTAAATTTGTCCGAATGTATCGAACGACAAGAGAAAGTTGAGATAGACCCTCATTTTATTATACCAATGATTCACAATCGCTATCTGAATCAATATAAGTTTGTCTGTCTGTCCGTCTGTCCCGTTTTCTTCTGCTCAACTTACAGGTCGTAATTTTTGATAATTTTGATCAAATTTGATAAAACTGCATGTTTTGGCCCAGGCACAGAAGCTGTTCAAAATGATTCGAATCGGGTCACACCTCCTGAAAACTCGTTATAGAAGAAACTATATTACAAGAAGTAATGTATGATATTTTATAATCGCCGTGACTCAGGAGAACGATTTTATTAGTTTTCAAATCTCCTCCAAACAAGACGTGGCATACAGGGCGTTACCGTAAAAATCTGCAGAAAATTACCTATCAACAAAATGGCTTACTGAGCTTAACCTGGATTAAATAGATCCATTTTTCATTTCAACCGTCTTTATNTTTTTTCATAATTTTTTCTTTTTTTTTTAATTATCTATCGATTTTCTTTTGCCGTGTATGTGAATGTGAATATCAATTCTGCCATTTTTTATGAACATACATGCAACATTTTATAAAAATTGTAATTAGTAAGTGAAAATTATGAAGAAAAAAAAAAAAAATAAAGAAAAAATTTTGAAAAATTGGAAATTTTCTACTTAACAAATTTCAATTTTATCGTTACCCGCAAGGATTATTCGATGTAAATATAATGATGTGGTAAGAAATTGGTTTAAGCCCAGATTACGCTTAAGATACATATCGGGTAAAATATCGAAATCTCTGCTTTTCAACGATGTCTTGAAAGCCTCAATTAAAAATCGAATAATCTCCTCTAGGGATTAGGGATTTTTTTTTTTTAAATTTTTATAAAATAAGCTTTATGAAGACCCTGCGCTACTTTCACAAGTTACTTCTGTCATAAGTTTGATTCGGATTTTTCTTTTGTAACCTGGGAAAAAAGACTCACTGCTGAATATGAAGGCCCATGAAAGATGTCCTTGACGAATAACTAGCACACCTAGCAAACCTTCGCTAACAACACTTGCTATAAGACGGTAAGTCCTTACCGGCACAAAATCTATATCGATATAAAACTATATGACCATAAATGTAATGCACGCTTCTCTGAGAGCGGGCTTAAAGAAGAACACCTTTTGCCGAGAATTTTAGTATTTTGTCGTAAATTATCCGCTAGTAAAAAAGTTATTAAAAAGCAATTGGTGTTCCAATAAGCGCCTTAGTACCACATTCCAAGTTCGACTTAAAAAAAGCTGCAGAAATCGTTAAAGCTCATGTCGTCTTGAAGTAAGGTTTACGAAATTTGAATGTTCTTGTGGAATACGTATTGTGATGCTCTTCAAAACTACTTTTTGATCGTTTCAAAAAACTTTAATAGATTCCATAAAGGGGATCGGGAAGATTCGAATGTTTCTTCGTGCCCAATCCCGCGAGGCTCTTGGTTCATAAGATGATCTGATATTAAACTATTTCTTCTGCTTCTTACTTGTCACATTAGGGAAAAAGTATAAATAATGCAGGAATTCATACCTTAATCGGTGTGTGTTTTGTTTTTTTTTGGCCTTTGATTTCACTTTTCACTTCCAAACAATGTATGGACCTTGTGTAATATTTTATGTTTACTTGTATTATATTTTGTTTGGATGTAAGTTACGAATGAATTTAAATTATAAACAAAAACAATAATATTTTAATTAATCTCATGACTCCTACAAATGTTTGAGGGTTACTCTCGCGGTATGATTCGTTATAAAAGCACGTGGGTGGTACCATTGAGATCAAATAGTGGACGGATTTTGTATGTAGAGGAAAGATTTTCGACATGAAGACTGACTNTATATAATACTTTTTAGCCAATAGTGCAGCTTACCTTGAGGTGCAGTCTACTTTTTTTTTGCTTAGTTACAAGACATGCTGATAAATGGATATATAATGTACAAGAATAAAGACTTTTGTTTCTTGATTATGAAGTAAAAACCTGTAAAAGAAGCTTTCTAAAGAAAAAAAAATTTTTTAACGATAAGAGTAATTATATTAAAGGAGAAATAAAGTTCATCTCTTCAAAGGAATGCGGACAGCAGGAAACAAGGCTCTTAAGGTCAAATGATATACACAGCCAGAGGATGATATACAAACATGCGAAGAGTTTCTCCCTACGAGTCGACTAATGTAATAAAAGCGTCGCTAACTAGAACGTAAATGTACGAATGAACGTTATGTATAAGGAAATATGTTGCTATGTGTTGAAGGTATAAACTTTGCACTTCTTCTTCTTCTTATTTATTTATTTATTTTTATTTATTTATTCACTTTTTTTAATCGATCACCTTGACTAGAAAATGCATTTGACCAATTAATTAATAAATATATATATGTGCACACGTACGCTACCGGAGTAGTTGTCGACATTCGGGTGTTAGTGAAATTCACTACAGTAGAGATTTGAATGTAATACATACTGTATTTGTATTTATAAGCTTCGCAACTTAAAAAAAAAATATTGCAAATATAAAAACAAATTAAATCCGCCAGCAAGCAAACTGAAATTCTTCTAATTAAATTAAAAATATGCAGAAAGCAAATAATCAGCATTAGGTCCTGAACTGATTGAACTATATATTAAGATCGAAAATTTTGGATTCCTGCAAGTCTTCGATTTTCTGTATCTTTTTTTTGTTTTCTTTTTATGGTTATTTTATTTCACTTTTCGCTTTTCGTCCCTATGCTTTCCTTCCCAATTCTAAAAATTCGCCGAATTTTTTTTTTTTTTTGCATAAACGAAGAAGATGATATATACATGTCTTTCAGTCTCCTTACACGATCAGAAGTCCATGGCTGGCTTCATGCAGTCTCAATTTACCTCTTCCTTTTAGGCAATATGACCAGCGTTGATATGGGCTTGTCACACAAAAAGGACCTTCATTTTAACTTTTATCCGAAGCAGTTGTGACCATTCCTATAAGCAGTTTGATCGCATTACTCAAAATTAGACACATTCTAATAGATTTGCCCAGGGCTAGTGTAATCTATAGAATCAGTGTTGTGAGGTATAATAATGATATGATTTTAGAATCTTTAATTTTTTTTTTTTTTTTTTTTTTTTTTTTTTTTTTTTTTTTTTTTTTTTTTTTTTTTTTTTTTTTTTTTTTTTAAAAGTATGGAAATCTATATATATATATATGTATATAAAAATAGTGTAAAAACATACCAAATATCGTAAGAAAATAATACTTCGATCGCAATATCAAATACGTAAAAAAGCTTTAAAGAAAGAAGCGAAAAAGAAATGATCATAATTTATGGGGAAAACTTTCCAAAGGAAAGCAGCATAATATTATATATAGGACGACGACTACATATAAAAATGTTAAAACATCTTTTAAACCAAATCTAAAATTTTGCGTTAAAAAATTGGCACAAAAAAGAAAACCAAAAAAGATGGCAGCAAAATGTTCACAAAGGCGAAGAAGAAATATCGCTTGTAAAACGATCACATTTCGATCGGAAAACCAAAGAACGAGATTACTGTTAAAAGCTGTTATATCATGCAGTGCTTGTGTGTAGAATATAAAAGCAGTCCAGATTTTTGACATGTTTTAAGGGACTTTAAGGGCAAACCGAAACCTCTATTTTCATGGCGATGTCTAGAATCCATCAAAATACAAAGGACTAAGCATTTTACATATATGCAGAATGCTATATATGACGGGCTTTAAAGCGACGCAATCATGACGTCGCAATCAAATTAGGTTTCTAGCTAAACAACCAAATGCGGGAGCAGGAAGTAAGTAGTGGTGCTTGATAGGCCTCGTCCTGCCCAGAGGGGAAGGCTTGGATCATACTCAAACTTTCATTTCTGATATGTCAGTCTTGGACTAGATCCTCTCTCCTGCAGGATTGTCTTGCAAGGTTGAGTGATGTTCGACTCAACTAGTTCTAGGGAACCCGCCTGATTGAGGCTTAACGCCAGATGCAGACGTTAAAAATTGACACAATTTACCATCATTTCTCTATGCATACACGCATGCCGTGATAAATGGCAAAACTATTCCATTTCGTTGACGTAAAGCATGACTTAGTTTTTGATTATCTGTTTACCTTCTCTTCCGTGTAATCACAAAATGTGTCTTTGCAAAAACATGAACAGGTGCCTAAAAATATAGTTCACTTTTTGGCCAAGACAAAAAGGTAGACTACGCACGGTGAGCTAATTGCATGCCAGTAATGCTTCCCAGGCCCGCTATAGACGTTCACACGAATGAACCAAACAAATGTTTTATAGTTAGAAAGGCACTTTTCCTGGACAAGTAATGCCAAATAACTAAATATTCTTCATCGGTGATATTGCAACGAAGTTCATCAATGCCAAGCATCATGGAGTATAGCGTACGCAAGCATAACAAGCACATTTATTCTAGATAAGCTGCCCGAAGCCTAACACGCTTAAAGAAACGGGGCCGAACGTTATAAAATGAGAACAAAATGGAGAACAAATTTCTAATCTTTAGATAAAAAAGGAAAGGGCTGGACTCGGCACATAGAAAGTCTTGATTATGTTTTATAAATTATGGACGCCCCTCCCTTCATTGCTACATCCTGTTCTCAGTATTGCAGTTTTCAGGCGAGCTTGTACTTTTTCTCATTTTAAAAAGTAATTATTTTCTATATACAATTTTTTATCTTAATTCCATCATGTTTCAATGGATAGCGAAATTAACGTCAAAACGAACGATTTGGTTTAAAAGATATAACGACGTAGCGAACGCAATCATCTTTCCATTCTGTGCGAACATTAACTTCAATATATCTGCAGTTATGAATAATAATAGTTTCGACAGTGTTGACAATAAATAATATGAATAAATAATTTCCAATATTTTTTACACTACACAAAAAACTGCTTTTATCATTACAATATTGCACCAGCAGAACAGTAGGTAGGACATTAAAACAATATGATAAAGGGAGCTTAGGCATCGCAAAGAAGCAAAGAGTATAAAGCAATAAATAATTAAGCACTTTAGAAATAATTTAAAAAAATTTATTAACGTTCCATATGGAAATCATCAAAAATACGTCTCTACATTAGGGAATAAATTTTTGGAAAAATTGCATAAGGAAGACGAGAAGAGAACGTCTCTCCCAGAACAAAACCCAGAACATGTAAAATTTTATATAAGAAATATTTATTGTCTATATACACGATACGTTACGATTTTGTAATGGAAATACTCACGATCATCTAAGCAAAGAGCGAAAGAAGTACAAAGAGAGAGAGAGAGAGAGAGAGAGAAGGAAAGAGAAAAGAGAAGGATATGGATAGACAAGAGGTTGTGATGATACACGAGGAGGGAGATTGATAATAAGAATCTTTTTCTATCTATTGCTTTGCTATATAAGATTATTGCACAAGCAATTGTGTACTACAACAACAAGATAATTAGAGGAAAAATAAAAGAAAAATTAAAAAATTAAAGTACGAAAAATACGAAGAAAATTAGTTTAAAGGAAAAGCATTTTGTTGGTTTTTACATAATCGAATTTTTAATAATAATTATTCTCTTTTTCTTTCTTTGTTTTGTATAATAACAGTTTTCTT
>KK503098.1:0-13260 GCA_000688735.1 Glossina austeni | reverse complement strand
ATAGACATAGCATGCGCAATGTACACGAAAACAATAGTGCTTCAAAAAAAAAACAAAAAAAAAAAACAAAACAAAAAAAAAAACGAAAAACGAAAAAAAAGAAACAAATACGTAAATAATAATACCAAACAAACAAGACCAAATAAGTGTTTAGGTAAATCAAAATTAACGTCTTATATACGCAACATATTAGAGAACAAATCAGGTAAAAATGTTCGTTATGTTCGGTTTATTCCCGCCATTTAATATCCTACACCACCGTAAAAAGCAAGGCATAAACTTTCCAAATTCTGCTGACTGCAGTCTCACTATATCGTAAATAAAATTTTCCGCAGGAGAAATTTACTACTTTGTCTGACTATCGTACTAATTAACAATTTTTAACTGCAGACATTTTTAAAATTTTCTAATAAACTAAAGCCGCTAAGAGATACGAGTGAAGATGGAAAGGAACCATTAGTGATTTTTAGATGAATTGTTGTAAAGATCCTTTTTTCTTCTGCTACCCAGGACAGGCGCTTTACTAGGCTTGCCCTTCTGTTTCTTACATTAACGCATGCAGAGGACATGTTCGTATCTGTGGTGTCCGTCTATCGACTACTGTTGAAGTGCTTTTGGCCAGGAGACCTTGAATACTGCGCTCGACATGGAAGGTATCATCAGGCAAATAGTAGATAAGCGTGATCTGCTTATTATGACTTTGGTAGACAAAAAAATGCAATTCGTGATAGATTTAAATTTAAAGTCGGAGCAAAAATTTAACAAAACCATTTAAAATCTCAGTCGAATAAGAGGGTTGATAAGCCTGCGAAAACGGCCGCAAAATTTTCATTGCGATTCATATGGAACTAGAGCTTGATACAAATATTTCCCTAAGCTTCTTAAAAAATCAGCACAAAGATGATTTCGTCAATTAATTAACATCTACAAATACTTCCTTTGATCGGTAAAGAAAATAATGCTTTCCGAACGGGCGAACACCTCCCAGTCTTCGTACGTATTTTTCTCCCCATTTTTTTCTCACCATGATCTTGCTTATATAGGTATAGCAGATCTCTCCTGAGCGACAGACAGGTCATAGGTAAAAAAAAACGAAAGGTGTACCTCTTAATTTTGATGTTAGGCGTGTATAGGGATATATATATATATATATATAGTAGAGCTTGAATTCCAGTTCGTCAGTTAGTTTCTAGGAAGAATTAAAAGATTACACGGTAAGTTTAACCAAGAAGACCACAATCCTCGTTTCGGGAGAACTGACATCTACCGTTGGATCTAGATTTTCGGATATAGATTGCGCGGTTGAGAATAATATTCCCATGAATATGGTCTACTTGCTGTTGAGTTCCTTCGTTTGCAACAGTTACAAAAGCTACGTCAAACTAAGATTTAGAATCGATTTATCCATAGTCGTCTTACTGTTCTTCCTCGGTGTTTGCAAATTGCAAAATTGCGAAAGGAAGTTGCTTAGCATATAAGCTCTGAGCACATTTCCACTAATCAAATTTAAGAATGTCTGTGGCCCGCTTACAACCACTTCCTATACTATATGGAAAAATATAAATTGCATTCCATAAGAGATAAAGGGATTCGATTATACAACAGGAGCCGCGCGATGTTCGGTTTCGAGGGATGGACCTTAAGGACTCACTTTTAGGCCGAAAGCATTCTTACTTGATAAAATTATACTCTTTTTCATTTATCTTGCTCCGCTGTATAGGGTTACTTTAGAGGGATGGCAGACGGAGAAAGAATGGAAGTCCATACAATGTTAAAGAGGAAACATAGGCCTTGCATCTGGCTTAATTCACGGAAGTGTTCGATGTAACAAAATATATGCAAAAAGTTTTTCGTACCCTTCTTTCCGTTTAACAGCTATTATCCTTTACTTTACTGGTGGTGGTGTAGAATAAAAAAAAAAAATTGAACGCACAAAGGGTAAACTAAAGGGGCAGAAAACAAAAGCAAATGTTAAAGAAAAAAGAAATAACTTAGAAAAATACCAATTGAAACATGTCGGTACCGGCGGCACGTTTCTTGCCCAGTTCCAAAGTGTGCTGCTGGCCATGGGCCACTGCAGCGGGAGCTGCTGTATTCGCTGTATTCGTTTGCTGTGTAGTCGTAAGTGCAGCAGTGCCCGTCGTCGTTGATGGTGGTGATGGTTGTTGTTGTTGTTGATGTTGTTGTTGATGGTGTATGAAAGTACCAGCGGAAACGGTAACAGGTGCAGTCTAGCAATCAGGTATAAGTAGTTTTGTGTGCATATGAACGTTTCGGTGAACAAGCAAAAGCAGGGAAATTTGTTTAATTTTCAGTTGTTTTTTGTCGATAACAAAAATTTCGTTTAATTTCATCAATTTACCAGTGGTAGTTGTTAGGCACGTGATCAGTGGTTTATGTGTCAAAAGCCATATGTGATTTTTTTTTTTTTTTTTTTTTTGTTTTTATGTCAGAATTTATCAGAACACAATTTTGTGAATTTTTTTTTTTTTTTTAATTTTTGAAATATTTTAAAAAGAATTGATTATGTAAATCATGACAACCGAAAAATAATATTAATAAAAAAAAAATAAAAAAAAAAAAGAAAAAAACGAGTATCAAATAAAAGTAATTTATGGAAATAAAATTTTTTATTTTTTTTTTTTATTTTCATAGAGTCATTAAGTCATTGACGATGTAAGTGAAATTGTTGTTCATAGTTTATTTATATGTAAATAAATTATTTACAGTAATTTTTAAGCAGTCGAGATGGTGTTGATATATAATCACATGCATATGCATATGTATAAGCGAGTTAGTGCATGAATATTATGTTTTGTATGGATGGATATTTATGTAAGTGTATTGGTATTGCAATTGTTTTTCATGTTTTCATGTTTGTTTATCATTATTATAATTATTATCATTATCATCATCATCATCATTATCATTATCATCATGATTATCGTATCCATCACACCAAAGTGAATACAGCAACAGGGACAGAATTGATGAAACCAGGATGTATACCACAAATAAAAATTTATAAAATAAATAAGAAGAAAAAAGACAAAACAAAAATTTTATAAATTGTACCTGAAATAATTTATAATTTCTGAAAATAATATTTAAAAAGCAAAGGATCAGAATATCATTTAGTATTCATATATATATATATATATATATATATATATGTATATATATATATAGAAACACACACTTTGATTTCCTCCCTTATCGACTATAAAAAAGGTAAATGTAGTCCGAACTTTTTTTTTTTATTATATTATTTTGTAATTCAAGAAAATCAACAGCGAAGGTTAGGAAATTTGTTTAGTGTAACTGAGACTTTGCAATGAAATGAGAAAATCCGGATTAACATGTGTTTTACAAAAATGATTTGGTAGAGAAACCGACTGCCTGCATACATACACTCTGATCAAAAAGAAGCTTGAGAATTTATCAATCAAGCCACACACACAGTTAAGAGAGAACGAGGCTTTTCGTTCGGTCTGTAGAGTAAGACTACATCTCAAGTGGGGTAATGGTTTGTTCAGTCGTAGCTGTAGTGAATGCTCTGCCGGTAAAAGCACAACAGTTATCGATTGGGCACACACCCGCTAGACTGCGGTCTCCTTCTTTCCGAACGTCATCGAGTCAAATGAATAGCAAACAACTCATGAGCGAATGCTCACATTAAAAAAAAAAAAAAAACAAAGGTAAAGAAAATAAAATCCCTAAGTAGACTAAGGGTATGTTTTTGGAAGCCGACAGTCTTTTCAGTTCACAAAACGGGAGCAATGCAGTTGTTGTGTGAAGAAATACCTTAAAGCGCATTTTTGGTACAGGTACAGGAATCATTCTCGTGGATGCTTGCAGTGGCAGTTTCATACTACGTGAAAGCTCCATAAAATCTTCTTGATCATCTTTGAATCAATTTAGTCGTGTTTGCCTATCTGGTTGAAAGTTCATACATTGACTGAAAATTTTCCGACCTAAGGAGGAAAATACATGCGTATAAGTTGATTAACGCCCATCAAAATTTGTGCACTTTCGATAGCCCAGTTGTTAATTGAGAACCGTTTAAATGAGTCGAGGTAAGCGGTTTTGTGACAACTTTCCTGTTTCGGGTTGTCTTTTTAGAAAGTGGTAACGTTGGACTCCGCACCATCATCTACACGGTCACAGCTTGGGTAACTTCATTGAAATATGGTCGCACCAGTCTGTGCGAACATGTCGTTTGCATTGCCGAAATGGAATTGGGCTCCCATTGCATTAAGAGAGACACAGGCTGTGCACGAACCTGTCCACAAAAAAAGTGCTGTCGCATATTGAACACCGAGTCGCATGTCAGTGGCTGCAATAGCAAAATTGCTTGAAAAGAAATGCCGTTGCTACCGCAACTACTATATTTTACATATCTAAGCTACCATCGACTACTATTTGTATACAAATCTTAAAAGAAAGCTCCAGAAGAAAAAACCTCGACAAAATGATGAGACAGTTATGGAAACTGAAAAGTATTTTGAAAGCCTTAGCAAATCGTTTTATAAACAAGATACCGATATGTTAGAGAACCGTTGGATTGATCGCACCGTTCTTGAAAAAGATGGCGCTGAGAACCCCAAGTAAGACCATCCTGGACGTCCAAATTGGAACGGGGAAGAAAATTAATATACATAAATGTCTACTGGAGATGTTTGAAAGCTCAGATCAAAAATGCTTGCAATGAGCGGTCAAAAACGACCACAATTAAGGCAACATATCCTTATTTCTCTGTCTTGGCTCGATTTTGTGGGTTTTTATGGTATAGTCTTAGGCTTAGAGTGTTCGGCATTCAGCCGGAAAATTCTGTTCCCGACGCCTTAGTCTATGAACTGTGTCGTCAAATTTACATCAAGCAGCATTTTTCCCCTTTATTGTATGGTATTTTTTTTCCGCCCTCCAAGGCAAACCTGCCTTAGTTTTGATTTTTCGAAGTTTTCCGCAGGTTTCAATTGCCGTCTTTTTTACTTTCTATGTTTCCCTCACTTGTTAATCTTCTATGAAATGCCGTATACTGTTCCCAGTTTAATATACCGATTGTACGCTTTTATTGATATGTCTTTTCATCTTATCTTCTTTCGTAATCTTACACGTGTAACTGGATTTGTGGCCTTAACTTCAGGTCGTAAGTAGCGAGTATCTACATATGCAATTTGGCCACTTTTTTTTCATCTATTCTATGCGTTGTCTTTCAGACTTTACCATTTTATGCTTCAAATTTTTATCCCAGAGAAAGGAAAGAAAGGTTATGACCAATAGATGATGATCATGTATGATTCCCTTTCGTATATAAATTTCCCATCTAGGATATTGTCCAGTACGAAAGATTGATACAATTGTTCAATATTGATATACGCATATTACACTTGCGGAAGACATTGTTTCAATTTGGAAAAGTTTGAAAAAAAAAAAAAACGCATTCCCGGAACTTTTTGATCAGAGTGCATAGTGCTAATTACGCTGCATTGCGTTATTATTTTAGTTGACAAGTGACTACAATTAGTACTGTTGGCGAATTACAAAGTGTTTCATGGACGTTAAATTTAAAGTTACGCCGGCAAAGCGATTAGTAAACCAACTGCTAATACAGCAGCAGCAGATGAAAAAGGTCAATATTTTTTTAAACTAAATTATGTTAGTTGGTATTCGTTAAAAAGCTTCTTTGCAACGTAAACAAAAGCAAAACAAAGCCGAGTTAAAATAATTTATCTAATTTTTAATAAAATAACACACACAGTGTAAAGATTTGCATACGCATACGTAAAGAGATGTTTGTGTTTATATTTGAAATTAAATCATTTTATAAAAAATGTACATTAACTTAGTTTGTAATTATATTTTAAATACAACAAAATCTTTTTTACTTTTATTACACAATTTGAAAAAAAAAAAAAATTATTTCTCTTATTTTCGTATTCTTTGTTTTGATAAATAAATACACACACATTCATATTTTCTTTTTAAAAATAAAGACAAAAAACCATATTTCTCTTTAAAATTTTCTTTAAAATCCAAAATAAATAAATAAATAAACAATCGCTTTAGGCCTAATCATGGATATCCTGCATCATTGTCTAGTGTAATTTTTTATAACGTCTTCCTCTACCCACCACCGGAGGTGTATTAATTTCGTCATTCTGGCCGTAAATTTGAAAATTGCGCTTCAAGACTTGCTAAAAGCGTATTTAATTGATTTGACGGGTCAATGTCGGTCTGTCTTTCCGCCTATTTTTTGAAAAATTGAAAAACCAGTTATCATCCGCTTCACTCGTAATCTGCGAAATATGTACGATACCCTCATATTATTGTTGTTTAGAAAACGCACACCCATCCACATAAACTTGCTACACATTCTACAGTTAGTCCTGGTCAACCTAAGATCCCAAGTTCACCATATCAAAGTAGAAACATAATCATTCAAATAGAAAGCTCAAACTTGGCATGTTGACGTCCAACGATCAAATAAGTTCAAGTTTAAGAATACCATAGAAAGCTTCAACCAAAACAAGTGAAGACGTTACGGATAGGAGAGGACAACAATTTTATATTCCACACCGCTTATCCTAATACAATTCTTCACCTAACTTCGTTATAAAAGACATACAAGAGTTTCTCTTTGCATTGGAAGGCTTAGGCAAGAAAGAGTTCGAAAAATGTACTTATTTGGTCCAAATCCCAGAAAATTTACATATATTATCACTATTTTGTGTTAATTTTCATCATAGCTGGTTATGGTTATGGAAAAGTTCCTTTTTTTTGCAAGCAGTGGCAGTGAGTTTAGGAAATGGTTCCGTACGTCCCAAAGTTTCCACATTCGTCTAATATGCTGAAACCTTAGTCTCCACGTACTTTACTCAAGAAATACTGAAAATATGTTCCTTTTATATAAAGATTTTTTTAAAAGAGAGCCTTATACGAAAAAGGCAGCATAAATGGTTCGAGCCAACTTACTTTTAAGAAGTTTCGTCCTACAAAATATCTTGGAAATTGTACTTTCTAAGCTAACCAGCAAAGTGCAGAGAGACATCCACATCAGACCGACGGACAAACATATTTAAATCGCCCCAGAATATGGTTCTGAATGAAAGATGGGACTATCTGAAGTCTTCTCGTGTGTTGCGCACATGTGAATGAACTTATTATTCCCTCTCTTACCCAAAAGGGTTCAAAAATTTGTTTGATGGAACTTCTACGAAAATGTCCACGATGGACAATAAATTGCAGCTGAGACCTTATAAAAGATACTGACACAAAGTGGCATAAAGATCAGTGGAGAAATATATTCCGGCCGATCAAGGCCAACTGCTTGCTCTAAGTAGTGTAGCGATCCTTTGGTTCAATTGAGAACGGAATGAAGTCAAGTGTCTGATGCATATTTCGCAGTGCCAAAGTTACTTTTCTTCCGGTAGTGAGTGTTTTCGAAAATTAATCTTTTCCTTTTGTTTTTTTTTTTTTTTTTGTAAACTTTAACAACACACAAGTAGAGATCATGTAGTGTGTAACGTATATGTGTAAATTTATTTGGGAAGAAGGGAAAAAGGATAAATTTTTTTACTCATTGATGTTTCAAAGGTTTGCTAGTAACGTTTTAATCGAACTATCGATTCAGTTTAATAATATTCTACTTGATAGTGTTTGTGTACGTACGTATATGTAACTATTCTAAGCACAAGTCGTGTGTTTACTAAAAATAATTTAATTTGGATTGTAAACCATTTAGGAAAGCTGTTTGCATCATGTACAAATATATGCATACATGATATGCATATGACTGGAGTGATACAATTATTTAATTAGCTTACAGCCTGCAGGTATAAATAAATATGTAATCAATTTAATACAGTTAATGATACACCTACATATGCAGAAAGACTATATATATATATATAATATATATGTAAATGCAGAAGTAAATAAAAATTAAATATCAAAGGAAAACTAATACAATTAAGTGGAGGGAATCTATAGAAAAAAAACTTTCAAAATTATTACGATACAGAAAAAGGGGAACATAAATGTAGTAATAAAAACGATAATAAAAAAAAAGGAAAGAAAAAAAGTAATTAAGTGAATAAATCAAGAAATTCCTAGAAAAGAAGTCGTCGTCTTATTAATGTATACTATAGATGTATGTACTTGATTAGTTCTAGAAAGTTGTTTCATCTTAATATTCAAGGAAATTTTCATTGACAGATACATATGTAGGTGTCCCTCCAACACAATGCACTTCGTTTTGAATAAGTTTTCATGTACGATCAATGCGTATGGGAACCGCCCGGACATTTCTCAAAGGATAACATGACTCATTTATTTTTATAAGTTACAGTTTCGGGGAATGAAAATAATTCAAATTTTGGCTTAAAAACTTGTTTTTTAGACTCACTATTTAGGTAAAGAGTGCTACTGAAAGTTTTCGTATACTTCGAAACGCTTACATTAGGATTCTATTTGTTTTAAATATTAAATGCATACAGTTGCCAATTGTCTACATTCCGTTTCCACTTATTTTTAAAATTGGTTGGTTAATTTGATTGGTTGCTCCATGAAGAGATACAGGCTTTCCAACATACGATGTACGTCTACATCGCTATGTATGGAAGGGTTAAGACGAAAACTCTTAGATGAACAAGTACCCGAAAATTGATGAGGGACAAGTAACAAATGCGGATTTATATTCCAGCAGAGTTTCTAGAAACCTTTATCTAGTCGCCTACGAGTGATGAGAGAGGAATCGTCCAGTTCCCTTCATTTGTAACATTCACTGATCACAAAGAAGAGCTTGGTAAGCAGAATAATCGCGATTTATTTCACTTTCATTTATTACTGCAAAGTCATCGTTAAACACACCCAATTATACACAAGTTTGTAATATACCATGAATTCCGTCAGAGCAAAATTTTGGCAATGAAATTGTTAGACTCAAAGGAAACTACGATAGAAGGAATAACTTTATTGCATCATGTAGTTCATATAAGACATTTTCCTATATAAACTTATATTGGAAACTAGGTTGCAAACAAGATAACAAGGCAGACACACTTAGATCAGGCTTAGATCGGTTCAGAAAGTGATTCTCAGTCGATATAACAAAAGAAGGCTCTATCTTAAGTTCTTTAAAACTTGCATATATCCACACAAACTTAGTATACCCATGTACCGCAACTAGTGTAGGGTGCAATTAGATCGGCAATCTAAAAGTGAGCTTGTAAAAAATATGTGACATTTTCAAAATATCAAATGGCAGTGCATTTTGGACGAGCATGAGAAGGCTGTTCTGTTTTGGCAAATGGCGAATCGCAATTAACCACAGTGCGACAATGCAACATCACCCGATAAATTCTGCGCCGTGTTCTCCACATCTGGCCACCGGCGACCTATTCGCCTATTTGCAAATGCCAAAATGATAGTCCAGAGAAAACGACTTTAATCGAATGAGGAGGTCATTAGGTGTTTTGAAGGCATTGACAAGCTGTCTGTAAGAAAGGTTGGACTGATTATGGAAAATTTGTGAGGAAAGATATCGACGACAATGTTGAGAGCGTTGTGTACTGATATATTACATGAAGAAAATTTTCAAGAAGGAACTTTTCGTAACAACGGTCTTGGTTTTCTCAAGCCGAGGAAAATGATTAATATTTTAATATTATTTAATATTATTAATATTATTATTTAATATTTTAATATGTTAATAATATATCATTACTTTCAACCATGCTTTGGTCGAACAACGTTAAGAAGCCACGATCAACTTATTCTGCTTCACAGCAAGTCGCAAAACAAATTAAAGATCCATTAACAGTTCTTGCATAGAATCTATTCTGTACTTTCCACCACATTATTCACGACGACCATTTGCTATTCTCAATAGGCACTTTTTTGGATCGAAAAAAAATCGGAAGTGAGATCAGCGACTATTGCTAGTACTACTAAGATGAATGATATTTTCGATGCTTTACCTGGAAGAATTATTTCTTTCTCTCTTTCAGAAGAGGAAGATCTTCTAAGATGATCTGTTCCAGATATTGTTGTTCTTGCCTGATTTAATAGATTTTGTAGAATAAATGATACGCCTAACGATGTATAAAATTTCAAGTAACTGTAAACTTGCTGTTATGAAGCACTTCCCTTCAAAACTAAATCAATTCGATTTTCCTGCTAGACGGAAGAAATCATTTTAAACTCATACCTAAGATTTTTCTGCATTGGTTACGAAAAATTTCGCTACACCGAAGCTTTATGAATATTTATGAAAATCAAAACTATATTATATTTATATATAAGTATATATATATTTACTTTTTTTTATTTTTTGATTGAAATTTTTTTCAAGGATTTTGCTGCATTTACTTTAAATCTATCTAAAAATTAAAACAAATTAAATTATAAAGTTATTTATTTATATATAAATAGGTAAATATATATATATAATATTAAAGACTACGTCATGAAAAAATTTACATTTGCGCTAAAAGAGTAGTTATAATGAGAAGGTGCCGAATATCCAAATAACAAACAAAATCGCAAACAGCAGAGAGTATTGCGGAAAATATGAGGTGTTTGTATATTTCCATAATAATAATAACGACAATAATAATACTAATAAAAACAATAATAATCGTAAAATAATAATAATAATAATGTTAGGAGCTGTAATAAGTTTCTGCCGATTTCTTAGCAAAGCTGAAAATTTTTTTATAAAAAACATATTCAAAGCATTGGCCGTCGCTGCGCCCAAATTTTTCAATGTTTTAAGCAGAATAGTGACGCTGTGTGAAAATGATAAGTAATTGTTTTAGGCTCCCCAGAAACGCACCCATTCTTTAGGTGTTGTTATAAAAGTCGAAACAGGAAAAAAGTATAATTCATGAATTTTAAATCAAAGTGTTAATACCGAGGCGTAATGTAGGATTATTAGAAAGAGGGGGCATGATTGTTTTATTAACGCCTACTAAGCTAATTTCGCGTTATGAGGCTAAGGGAGAGGAAGTGAGAGAGAGTTGTAGACAGAGAGAGAGATAGAGGGATGGAGGGATGTAGAGAGTGAGAGGGCAAAAGAGAGAGAGTGAGAGAGAGTGGTAGACAGTGAGTGAGAGGGAGGGTGGGAGATAAAGAGTGAGTAAGATAGAATAAGAGAGAGAGAGAGAAAGAGTGGGAGAGTGCGAAAGAGTGAGAGAAAGTAGGAGAGAGAGAGAGTGAGAGAGAGTAGGAGAGTGAGAGAGAGAGAGAGTGAGAGAAAGAGTGGGAGAGTGCGAAAGAGTGAGAGAAAGTAGGAGAGAGAGAGAGTAGGAGAGAGAGAGAGTGAGAGTGAGAGAGAGTGAGAGAGAGTGAGAGAGAGTGAGAAAAAGAGTGAGAGTTAGTGAGAGATAGTGACAGAAAGAGTGAGAGAGAGAGAGTGAGATCATGAGAGAGGGGGGAGAGAGAGCGAGAGGGTGAGAGAGTGAGAGAAAGAGAGCGGGAGAGAGAGAGAGGGAAAGAGAGAGAGACATTCCACCTTTTAGTGTATAGCGTTGCTTCTACGAACTAATTGCATCGAGTTTGTATGGTTGCAGGAACTTCTAATTTTCCTCCGTTGGTACAAATCTCTCTTCCTATCTGCATTATTACTGTTTGTGCTTTCGATAGCGAAAACTATTCATTATTGTTCACCTATTATGATTAACTAGTATCGCTTTTCGAACTGAGCAGAAAACGTTTGCTACAAATGGCTTTTTTGATACAGAACTCGTTCTATTTGAAAGTCCAAAAAACTACGCACTACATACACTTCTGATAGATAGTTTATGCTGTTGCGTAGAGCGTAAAGATAAAGAAAGACAGCGAAGTTTGTTCGAAAAGTCACAGATTGTGAATAATCTCTCTTGAAAAGCGGCAAAAACTTATTCAACATTCAAACTAATAAAATAATAAAATATAATTAATAATAATAACGGTAGTCTACATTAAAATAATAAAAGCAGCAAATGAAAATTGTAATAAATTAGTTTTGATAGCTTCGATGTTAAGCATTTCTTATAATACGCCTTGTTTATCATAATTAGTAAAAAATCGTTCCCTCCAAACAGAATACTATCGTAAACTGAAAACTCAAGATAACTAAAAGAAATAAAAATAAAAAAATAGATTAATTATATATTACTTATACACTACTTTCGGAAAAAAATCTACTAAAACAAAGGGCTGAAGACGTGAATTGAACTATTTTAGAAGTGGTAAAGTGACGCATAGATACTGCAAGATATTGTTAAAGTTAACAGAAAAAGAAGGCTTAAAAAAGAACGAAACTTTATCCGCTTCCTTCGAATTCGACTAACCAAACCGGTTAATGGCGGTGGTCAAATTGAAACTGTAAACAAAGCCTATAATCGGAACTATTTGGCGATTGAGTGGACTGGACTCTCCGCAGTAACCAGCGGAACACGCAGCAATTTAGAGAATCCTAAAAGGATTCAGAAAAGGAATAAGGAGAAGTAGACGAATTATCAAAATTGAATCGCTATTGAGGGACATGATGCGGTCAGACAAGTATTGTTAAGAAGATCAAGAGTTAACGAAAACGAGTAAAATCGAAACTACAAGATTGTGCGCTACAGTCGTCTCACTTATTCGTATGAATAGGAACTCAGCCATGTGTACAAAGAAGGCGTCATCGGCTTTTTTTAAACATTGCTTTGCTTTATCCGTGACCACTTGTGCTTATAGTTATTGGACATTTTGAAGAAATCAAGTTTGGTGTTAACACACGCCTAAGCGAGAGGCGACTCTTCTTCTATGACTTCTCTGAGACTTCTACGTAAAGAGGCTTCTTTACTTAACTCGAGACAAAGCACTACCCGCTCGTAACAGGTTCTGATATATGGACCTAATATAAGACTTGAAGCGTGAAAACCCATAATGCAGATAGCTAAGCTGACTAGAGTGCGCTCCGAGCTCCTTCAACCCAAAGAACCTATTGTTGGGCAGCTTTGCTTACAACAATTAATCCAATTGCGACGATCATTGAAGAAAAGCTGATTGCCATATAAGAGAGCGCTCAGTCCCACATCGTAAAACCTATCTAGCTGTCTAATCTGGAATATAATGTCATTCCCGGTGTATTCATTACACTTTCCTGATTTTGCTTAAACTCTATTTCAAACGAGTGTAATAAAAACAAACGCTTTAATTTTCCTGAAAATATCAAAAGATAGGTGCACGGAGAGCCTCGATTCTCGTCTTGGCATCGTATCAAAAATGTGG
>KK503097.1:14800-64082 GCA_000688735.1 Glossina austeni | reverse complement strand
AAATATCATAAGTGTATACATTTCCAATTAGTGTTAAATTCTGAATTGACCTAGGCATATCCGTCTGCCCGCATCGACAACATAAATCTAATGTCTGTGGTAGACATTCTTCAAGCCTGGAAAGAGAGCATAATATCAACCAAAAACACGTCTATTTACTGCGTTTTTTGGTTACTACTCATAATTGCAATGGAGTAATTGGAATGGAGAAAAATTTCCACCTACATACAGTACTTGTAAGCAGCGACGTCCACATTGTGGTGTTGAAATGTTGTCAGTTTTTTTATTTTTAAGATAGAGATGATGGATATAAAGGATTCGGCCACGGTCTAATATAATTATCTTATTTGCTTTACGTATATATGCTTTGACAATTTCTAATTTAGAAGGTTTCGCATATAAAATTTCGGCTAGTGTTTTATTAACCTATAAGCATTGTTATTTTAGAAATTTAAGATATATTTCCGAAAACAAAGCAACAAAAAGACGATATAGTATGAAATCATAAGAAAAATTGACGTAAAAGCAAAATAATGTCTATTCTAACTACTTTGTCATATGTAATAAAAATCAAACACAGAATGAATGAGCAAAAGTGCTATTAAGTTTAGCCTTTAGTGGGAGGTATTGTCAGAGCTATGTTTGAAAATTGCGCAAACTAACTGATTGCTGATTTTTGATGATTGGCGAATTTTTTTATTTCACTTTATATTTATTACGGGTTTTCTTTCTTTCAAAACACATTTAGGTCTCGTATTGCACGGTCTTTTTTGCGTTGAGCAAGAGTTGAGACGCGTTTTTCCTACAAAGAGTTGTTTGCAACAACTCAAACGATTTAAAAAATTTGTCTACGACCAAACATATTTGAAGTATTAAACTATATATATATAAATAGGATAAATAATTTTCATTACTTTTAAGTATATAATTAAAAGTTCACTAGCGCGAATAAAATTTTTTTATCGAGAAATTTTTAACAGTAGAAAGACTGAAACTTATATGTACCTATATTGCCCAAAAGCAGTCCAAATGACTACTTTGTGAAAGAATAACTATTGCGTAAAATAATTTATTTGAAATTAATTTTTTATATTTTTTTTTTTATTATTCAAAGTTATATAACACTTTGTTAGTAAATATTATATTAAATAGTAAAGAAAAGAAGAAAAAGTACGTTATGCATTATTATATCCATTATGTACATCTTTTACAAATTAAAGTGGACATTCTTTCTTATATAAATTTTCCACAAACATAGTTTTTGCAATTTTGTATAATATTATTAGGTAAATTTGCCCTTGTCGTACAAGGGGTATATAAAGTTTATATTAGTCGTTGAAACAATCCCACCTTTTACATTTTTAAACGAACTGCAACTAACATGGTAAGCAAAACGTTAAATAAGCGTTGTTTTTATAATCTGAACGGATTCATGCTACTAAAAGGGGAAAATAATAGTTAGGAGTTTTTTTATGAAAATAAAATCAAGCAAATAAATGTGCATAGGGACAATCAAGGAGGTGTCCGTGTATGTGCGATGGTAAAACTGAAAAATCATTTATACACCGTTTTGCCACTTTTTATGGAAAAGATTATGTAAATGTAAAATATAGTGGTCGATTCATAAAGTGACTCAGAGAGATCTAAGCTACAAACAGTCACTTAACAGTCATTTAATAATAATGTGGTTTTTGAAATGAAATCCTTGCTTTATGAAGTTGTTGGCTTTAAAGAGAATCTTTAGAGGTGATAAAAATTCTAAAGTGTACCTTTTAAAGTAGAACTGTCTTTTAGAGGTTAATGGAAGTCCTAAAAACAGTTCTTATTTCCTTAATTTCGTTATAATATAAAAACTATACAGAGTATTGACCAACGAAGACATCTCTGCTATCTATTTCATGTATACTTTTTACATATATTGAATTCTTTTTCTACTGATTTATACACTTCGTGTTACTCTTATCAAACCTAAGTAGTTTAAATTTTTTTTTTAACGATAACCTAATGAGCCTGATATTATCTATTTTTTAGTTTCTATGAATTGTTAGGTATTTCTAATTGTAATCTATCGTGTATATCCTAAAACGCAATATACAATAGAGATTGTCTGTCCCTCCGCTCTACTATTGTTTGCCAATGTTATGTGATGTTTTGTTGATTTATTTATTGACTATTAATTTTAATTTACTAAATTTAGTATAAAATATATATGCTTATTCAAGCCTTATTCACACAATACAACGTAAGATTGCATGTTTAAATAAAAAATACCATGTGTCGAACAGCCAATCACGATTTGGTGCCTTTACCTACCGGACACTTTAGTAGCTACGACAGCATAAAAAATCAACATGGCAGCAGCTGGCAACAGAGATTAATACAAAAACTAATCTTCTTGTTAATGCTGATGCAGCGATGGACAGCCTTCACAATGTTAACAGAAGCTTGAGGAAGCTTCATAAGGGAATGCGTGGATGTTCCGGTAGAAATCGGCTTAATGCGTGCGGCGCGAACAATCAAGAAGTCGATTATTAAAGATGGGAACGAGGATATTTCAGATCTTTCAGATGACGAACGAATTTTTTTAGGATTTGACGAAGAGGGAACAGATGAAATAGGTGGAATAGAATTCGAAGAAGTAGTCAAACCACAAGAATTAGTTAGAATGGAATTAGAAGAAGTACAAGTATTAAAAGGGTCGCACAAGTAGGCAGTCCCGCATTAGGTAGTTTACAATATTAGACACCTCATCTTCAAATGCATTAGAGAATGCACCATCACCAACAACAAGCAGTTCAACAACTTCAAATACCAGTCGCAAGGAAACGTTGAAGAAAGTCGTGCAGAAGTTAAACAGCCACGATAAAGTAGTGCAGATACACCTCCAATGGAATGACTGACTACAACCGTTTGGAGGATAGGCTAGCTGGATGCGGATACAGCAACATCAAAGCTTCGAAGATCGACTTCGGAGTGCGAAGTCTGTTGACCGCGTTCAACTTGGTCCTCAATTATTATGCATTAACGTTGTATAAACAAGGTTTTGTCGGAAAATTGGAGGAAACCATCAACCTTGCCGAAGAGAACGGCCTCGGCTTTAAAACGGTGGTCTTCGGCCGCTGCCCGGCAATTACGTAAAATTACAAAAATCCTCCAACGGACCTTACTTGCGACAAAAGTCGACTACCCACCCAAATGGAAATGGAGACGGCGCAAAGCGCTTTCCGCCCAAGCCCAATGGCTACTCAGTTCGCACTCGCTGTGTAGCGGAACTCCGTAACCATGAACCACGAACTTGACGACCAGGTCGCAGAAAAATTTGATCCTTTCGACCAAGATGGAGTAGCGTTTAACGATCTGGAAATGTGCTATCTCAACAGTGCAGAGGAGAGCTACCTGCGGCTGCTCACAGGATACGGTATCGCGCGCTACATCCGCGAGTCTAATACCAATGCCTAAGAGATCTAACCCAAGATGAAGACGACATCAGTTGAGCGGTCGAAAAGTTGCCAAGAACAGGAAAGAGAAGTTGACCTCAACAGCAAACACTCAAAACCGGACTTTCCAACAGAAGAGGTGCACAACGTATTCCACGAAGTGTGAAGTATTCTATACGGTTCAGCAGCAACACAAGGCAGAAGCAAACATCGACAAACGAATTCAAGCAACAGTAGTATTGTGATACGATGTCTTTTGGGCAGCGGGTTCGTGCGCCAACGGGAGCAGCCACCGAATAAATTTATTAGAATATATTTTATTTCTCAAATATATAAATTTCAGAGAACCATTTGGTGAAAGTGTTACTTAAAGTATTGTGTTTGAATAATTGTTTTTAGTGATATATATTTATTGTAAATATATTTTTTTATTTTATTATTTAGGGTAGTTATTATTATTATTATTAAGAGATTATTATTATTTGTATTGTATTGTTATTATTACTATGACATTGAGTATAGCAAATATGCTACTCTTATCAACAGATATGCTGCTCTTCAAAAACAAATTGCTTCTCTATTTAGTGCTGTGTAAACGTGTTACAGTAATAATGCAATATGAGAAAACCGCAAAGAATTTTTGATATGACTTACAATATTGGTTAATAAATTATAAGTTTCTGATAGTTGGTAATTACCTTATTTCTTACTGTTGTTTCGCCACCACCCATTCGGATTTTTGTGAGTATCTCTATGACTAACCATGGATCCCGTTGTAGGTAGTAGCTCTTTAATTAGCTTGTCTGACTACTCTGATCTGTTGACGATTGCGCACATAAACTATCGCATTATAAGGCCCTGTGGACTTTTTACCAAGTTTGAGGAATTTAAGATTGTTGTGGCCGCATAGCCTATAATTCGCCGATTTTTTCTTTTTCAATTTCTAATAAGAAAAAACTGTATGTGTATGCTCGCGTTTCAATTCAGAAAGCCAAAAAAAAAAAAATGTGATGAAGAAGTGCTGAAGGTCATTGACTGTCAAGCTGAAAATAGATGCTAATGCAAGCAGAGAAAGGATCGTTTGCAGTCAATTAAGGAAGGATCCGTTAAGTGTAAATATATAAAAAGCTGTGTTCGGTACATTCCAAAAATAAAACAAGCTAAAGATTTATGAAACCTTAAGAAAAAGTATAAAAGAGTCTGCGTCATTGCTGGATATATATTGTTTTGTGTTACTGAAAGACCACATATTTTGATGAATTTCGTGCATCTTCGCTATTATTTGCCTTGCCAACTGATATTTATCAACTGGTACAAACGAATTCAAGCAACTGGTAGTTCGAGCAGCGTTTGAAGCAGATAACTTAGCACAGAGGATAGGGTTTTAACTTTTCAATTTTTCTTTTAAATTTAACAGTTATTGTTTTTACAGTACAATTTATGAACACACATACACACATACACACATACAAACCCAGTAACATTATATAAATTGTATAGAGCAAAATTAACCCCTCCATTCTTGTTCATTTTTAGAGACTCTACGTTTGATTTTTATAAATTTGAGAGACTCTACGTTTGATTTTTACAAATTCTGGGAGAGAATATAATTTGTTGTTGTTGTCTTTCATCGTTTATTTCAAATTGAAGAGCTTTCAGTTTTATGTTCGCCAAATGCTTCGATAAACTTTGATTTTTGATTATTGGTTATTATTGCTGTTCTACTCGTTATTAACGAATGGAATCGCAAGCTAAGAAACTGATGAATGAACAACATATTGTAAAGAACTTTTATAATAAAGTATTTACAGGCGCCGAATAAAATTCTTGTCTATACCAATGCTGAATTAATTGACCTTAAAATTACCTTAAAAAGTGGAAGATTTTTCAAAATATAATAAGTTATCCGTTGTCCATTAAGTGGTACAGTTCGCTTTATTAGCTGCATCTAAAGAATGTCCTTTTAATGGTGATGATGAAAAATTAGTAACTGGTGAGCATAACAAAATAATCATTTTGAGTCTACCTTGGTATATTCGGAATATTTGTATGCAGCAACCACGCTCTTTTATCAACTACATCTCTTGATGCAAAGTACCTACGATGTTTTCTTGTTTCTCAATGTCGGAATGTTTAAGAAAACCTGTTGTTAATGTGTTCAAATTGTGCGCCTCTTTCAGGATACCAGTTCCGCCACAAAAAAGTTTAAAAACACAGTTTACCCGAAAAAAAAAAGGTTTTTAAAGTTTGGCGAATAAAGACAGGAAATATAAAAATAATTACTTGTACTTACGCTATCTTCATAAGACAAAAGCCATGAATATTTTTATAATTCCTATCTTGCAAAAGCAAACAGGAAACGTTTTGTTTATTTATTCATTTCAACTTTTATGTATTTGTAGTCTAGAGAGCGCGGAGTTGCAATAATTTCCTTTTCGCTAAATCACCTCAAACAATTCTGTTAAATGAAATGTAGATTATATTAATTATATATTCTCTGCGCCTACAGCACACAGGAATACAAGTTTACACCGAACCCAATACAAACACAAAATAAAGTAGGATTGCTATAGGTACAGTTTTTTTTCGAACATTTCACAATACCTTACTGTACTCCAATATTGTTAACAAACAAAAAGGAAAGAGCTCTCAACAAAATAAGTTACAGCCCACGATTTCGTTTTCTATTGCCTTTGTGTTTTTTGTTTTTCATCACCACAAATTTTGTTAAACAAGGGTCACCTTTATTGGAACTCCAAAAGAGACTGAAATATTTATCTCACTTAACAGCGTGGTCGGAAATATTTATTTCACTTAACAGCGTAGTCGGAAATATTTATCTCACTTACCATGAAATGGTGGGAAATATTTATTGAAAACAACTCTGCTCTCTACATGCTCAACAAAAGGGATTTTTGTTTTATAAACGATATAAAGGAAAAAACCAACTAACGGCTTTTAGCGAACATATCAAAATCAAATTTTACAATTGATTCGCTCGAAAAAAAGTTAGTATATTAAAACACCTAGAAAAAAAGTTGTTTATTATTGGTTTTTCTTTCGGATAGTCAACGTGATTTCCCAAGTATTTGCTATCTCTAATGAGAGCCTCAATAAGCCTCAAAAATGTGAATTTTGCGAGAATAAGCCTCAAAAATGTGAATTAGGTGAGAATAAGCCTCAAAAAATGTGAATTAGGTGAGAATAAACATCAAAAATGTGAATTATGTGAGAATAAGAATCAAAAAATGTGAATTATGTGAGAATAAGCCTCAAAAATGTGAACTGTGCGAGAATAGGAATCAAAAAATGTGAATTGTGCGAGAATACATATCAAAAATGTGAATTTTGTGAGAATAAGGATCAAAAAATGTGAATTATGTGAGAATAAATATTAAAAATGTGAATTATGTGAGAATAAGCCTCAAAAAATGTGAATTGTGAAAAGTAATACCGCTGCTTTTGCCATGAATTCTAGGTTCGCTATTTTACCGCTTCTTTCGATTCAAACGAATAATCGAGTTTTTGTGCAAAATAGTTCTTTAACACGAACACGACTTCGGAGCATGCCATATTATCCTCAGATTTTTTGGAAATCTTTTACACTTTCTTTGATGTCAACCCAATTTCTATTAGTAATTGTGCTATTTCCGTTCCTTTTGTGGAAAAAGTTTTGAATTCTAATAACAAAATGAATGTTTTACTTGTATCTTTTCGGTAACTCGTTTGCAATCTTAGAGTTCGCGACGGTTAGATTGCTTAACAACAGACTGTGCATATAACCACATGTCCCCGTATTCTCTCCATTTGTGTGTGAGACGTTCGCAAACATTCCTTATGTCGTATGGTAGGTTGAAATCTCATACGAGGGCTTTTACCTCCGATCCAATTTCTTCCGCTAAATCTACGGCTGGTAGATTTATTAATTATGGGTGTTGCCTAGGTGGTGTTGCTTCATTACACTTTGACAACAGTGTACTACGGAAGAGATGCGCTATTGGCAATATCGCGATGAAGCTGTTATGGAAAAGTAAATTGTTTAATTAATAGTTTTTCCACTGAGAAACGTTATGTTTTAATTATTGTATAAAGATGGTAAAGGAGAAAAAAGATCCGACGCCGCATATTGTAAAAGCGCACGACTCAAAAGTAGGTGATAGAATTACCTTAGAAAAAGTTGAGTGAATTCCGATTAAAACTAACAGTTTAGTTTAAAGCATAATAATTGTTTCATAACTTTTTCTTTAATTGCTGGAATGTCGTTTTACCCATTCCTCTGATTCGCCACTATAATCAAAATTTCGAAGAAAAAGTTTTTGGATTACAATTTATTCTGCATAACACTTTGTTCTTTAACTTTCAATTTCCAAAAAGTAAAAGTAAAATATTTTTGAAGCTGGAAAAAGCGAGAGAATGTTTATATTGGAAGAAATCATATAATATTCTCTATTTAGCCAGTGCTTTTTCACAATATTCTCTATTTAGCCAGTGCTTTTTCACAATATTCTCTATTTAGCCAGTGCATATGTATTTTTTCTCATACACATTTTTGCAAAAAAAATTGTACAAAGACCAAACTAAAAAAATATATCAAGTTATCCGTTGTCACAATTAGCTTAAGATAATTCATGAGTTTTTGTTATACGTTTCGCTCCGCGATTCGGTGGTCCTTAAGTTTGGCAAAAGCGGGACGGTAAGGAATGTTTTTGCAATTCATTTTGGAGAAAATCAGTAGTTAGTTCAGAACCGCCATCAACTTCCAGCTGAATAAAACATAATTATTAGAAGATGTGTAAATACATTTCATATCACTTGTCTAGAGCTTTTTTAATTCATTTCCTCGCCTACCTTCTTAACTATTTTAATGCCAAAAACTTGTAGTTTTTCTAGAAAAGGTGCTTTGCAACTCGAGTACAACATCCCCCATTGGGCACGTGTAACTAATAATAATCTAATAACTGGTAACCCATCTTAATTGGATGCAAGCTTCTGCCCACTTTTACGCATATTTTCATATTGTACCAAATGTATGAACGAGGAAAACTATGTGAATCTCAGATAGGTCTCTTTGGCAAAAAATGAAATGTATGAAATTGCACTTACCGTCAATGCTCTTATATTATTTTAAGTTACACTTTCTTATACTTTTCGTTTAAACTTTTATTTGTTAAAATTGTTTATATTTATTCAACTTACACTTATTTAATTTATTATATTCCTTACATCGTAATAAACAATTTTTTTTTCTAAGGTGTTTTAAGACGCTTAAATTTTTTTTTTATAATTTTATAATTTTTTGTGGTTTTTTATCAATAGTAATTTGGTTTTTTTTTGGTAATTTTGCAGTTGAAATCACTTGTTTTACCTCTTGTTTCTTCTGTTTACACAGGATCTCAATCTATGTTCTATTAATTAAACATTGTTTTATATCTTTGTTGAATAGATTTCAATTTTTCACCACTTTTTTACTCTCCCTTTTCTTTACCCGCACTTTTTCAATTTTTAAAAAAATTTTGTAAAAATCTTAAAGGAAAAAATTTTTCATATGTTTTCTTCTGATTTCGCCGTACCTCCTTTTGAATTCGCTGTACCTCCCTTTTATTTGTAAACAAGTCTGTGTTAAGCATATTAGTAGTAGCAAATTGTAAAGACGTATACAGTGATGTGAGAATAATGTTGCAAATTTTAAAAGATACTGATTCAAGGACGTTCATGAAAACTTTATATTTAAAAATATAACGGAGTTTGTGATAACGTACTATAAAATCGCTACAGAAAGCCGTTAGCTGGCTTTTTCTTTTACGCCGTTATAAAAACAGTACCATCTATGGAGAATGGAGAGAACACAGAGTTGCTTTCAATAAATAGGGAAAACGATGAAAAAAAACTCACCAAGTTTTACATGAATTATGACCGGAATAAGGTCTACAAGTTGCCTCTTTACCACATCTTGCATGAATTATGATCGGAATGACTTGTACAACTTGCTTCTTTAGCACACCTAGCATGAATTGTGATTGGTTGCAAAATTTTATCAACTGTTTTACAAAAGGAAAAGGAACATTACAAGTACTTGCTATATAATCTAGCTGTGTTTGCATAAATGACAGTAAATGATAGTTTATATCGGCTTCCGGTTTTCCGCGCCACATTTGAGGTACCGTTATAGGCGCTTTGCCAACTGTTTTAAATGGTTGGCTCGCCTGTAGCTATATCACTTTATTAACTAGATATATATTAGAACTAGAATTTTATTTGCAAATTCATTTTAATTTCACAAAAAGGCGTTAGCTAATTTTTCCCAATAATAGTTTCAACGAACCGATATTAACCACACTAATAACAGATTTACAGACATTAACCACACTAATAACAGCTTCCATTTACCGATATTATCCACCCTAATAATAGCTTCTAATAACCGATATATTTTTTGTTCCTGTTTTGTTACTAACATCTATGATGAAATAAAAAATTGCTATTGAAGCTTTTGCTTTTCCCTTATATCTTTAATGTTAAACTCCAATTCGCTCGACGACAAAATAAGACCAAATTGGGAAGAGAAACTAAGACCACTAAGACAGCGTAAACACTTCACTCCAGATGCTCAAGCACACACACCAAAGGACCCACCAAAATATCCGTACCTCAACCTCCCGAAAAGATAAATCCATCACTGCACAAGATATCCGGAATACCAATTGCGTTACCGCACAAGCGGTCGCAATCCCATATCTACACCACACCGCCCCTATAAGTAATTCAGCTGGTCACGTACGTAATGCCCGATCCCGTATCCCGTGATCAGACGCAAGCAGTTATCCATTTTTTGTCGAGCTTTCCTATTATCAAATAATCGAATATTTCTCCACCGAGCCCGAATGATCGAAACTCTTCTTCGGGCTCTTCTTCAATTTTGTAATTCATCTTTTTTATTAGCTCGTAATCATGTTTCGATGCGAGTCTATTCGCGTATGCTGATATTTGGTTTTGCCTTAACCTGCTGGCGGCATTCTTTCAGTAAAAGCCGGCACTTTTCAATTGGAAATAAGAATGTAAATTGATAATGGGCATGAAAATCTCTTTTGTACTACATGATTAAAATATGCCTTTGAAGTTATGCAGATTATACATGTTTTTCGTTTTTTTTTGGCTTATAGTAAAGAAAACCAACACTTTATCGCATAATAATTTTTTATTTAAAAGAATAATATAATAATGTTTAATAATGTTTATATATATAAATATGCAGTTGGGTGTACGTATCAATCATTTTTATTTATCTACTATCTAATATCATTGATTGTAAACTTGACATTCACACATCTTTTTTCTTTCCCCTTGTTACGGTTGTCAAATCTTCCGTTTCACCGGTGGTCGATTCCGTGGTCTGCAAATTTTGATTTTATCAATATTTCTTCAATACGGGTGAAGTTGTATTATTACCTTAACATCCTTTGTAAATAAACTGCAACCTTTTGTAAATTGTGAATTATGTATAAACGCGAAGTTTATTTTCCTTGCGGCTTACATCACAAACATGTGTCGTCGCATCTGTTAGGACAAAGAGAAGGGAATTTACATTCTCTTCGGCTATTACTTCCATTTGAGTAATGGCCTTCTTACTACAGGTTTTATCAAAATGTCCCCAGCCCAATTTTCATCCACGGAATACATAATCAGGTGCCCACGACGAGTGCCCAAAATGATATTGTTGTCTTTTGATTTAGTACATGTAGAAATTTTAGTTAATTGTGACATTTTTCATTGTCTTCATTTTTCTTCACATATTTTCATATTTCCCGACAAATATTGGCGAAGAAGAGCATTTCGACACCGACAAAAAATATAAAAAATTCGGAAAGGGCGGAAAATTTTTTACCTACTAGTTTTCCCTTTTTAATAGGTGCGGCAGCCGAGAAAAAGTCAAAAGGCATTGCTGTACTAATTAAACAACTTCTCAAATATGCTGAAGGAAATTTCCAGATGTTTGGAATGACCTTCAGTATGGTTCGCGTACGTGCGATAATTTGTAATATTCACCGACTAAAGTTTGCATAATTATGTGTAAGTGTTGTGCGTCGCGTACGCGTTATCGAATACATACAAACAAATGATTTCAAAAAATCACCATCATAAATGTGCTTGAATAAATATAACTTTAAATGTATAAATATAAATGTTTTAATACAACAAATTGTTTTATAATTTTAAATGTTTTACAAATTTCTTCTCCTAATTTTCAACCTTTTTAATTTATTTTTTTAATTTTTTTTCGAAATCATTCACTTCTTACAACTTCTTTGCGTACTTATGAAATGGCTTTGTTGAAACTACTTGAATTGCATTGAGTGATAACGGGTTCTTCGGGTATCTACTTAGGCAAATCAGCTATGGCTATTGCACCAACTTGACTGACTTGTATTTCTTCAGCTTCCAAATCAATGCAAAATTGTAGATATTTAGCTCCATTTAGGAGATCGCCAATCGCCTTTTCAGCAGCTGGTGTTAATGAGCTATTCTTCACGAAGATTTTTAGAGTCGATGTAAATTTCAGTACTTATTTCAGTCCTTCGTAGTTTAACCACCGCGAGTAGTTAAAGGAGCAGGAACGGCAAATGCTTTATTTTCGGCATAGCAAACCCAACCCGGGCAGCAAGAGTTTAACAGAGGCAATGATTGCTCTTTAGATTTACTATGAAAACGTCCTTCAATTCTTCTTGACATTCTAGTAAAGCTTAAACATCAACTATTTTCGTATTCAATATAATATCTCCTCCCAAGTGACGTAAATTACCACACAATTGTTTGCTGGTGTTTTCGACTGTTAAATCATATCTTAATCACACGAGCTTGATCTGAGAATTTTTCTTAAGTTTTTATTCAAAACTTTTAGTAGCTCCTCTGGACATTGTGGACAAGTGATTAATACTCTTTCAGCACAAGTAATGCAACCTTAGCAAGCTAAAGAATCTTGCAAAGTCCTTTCAACTTTTTGGAGTTTCCGGCTACTGTCCTAAACCGAAAACCAAATTATATTTTATACACTTCTTTAGGGATTCAATAATATACAGGCCTCCAGTTTTAACTCCCATCCTTTGAACATTAGATTGACTTTCAACAATATTTATTGTAATTTATACTCATTTTATAAAACTGGAAATTGCTTTATGGAAATTGCTTCATTATTTCTTTATAGGAAAATAGCACTTGGTCGGGAAATGAAAACAGGCCAATACATGGTCAAGCCGACGTATTTCATGTCAAAAGTTTCGTGACCTACTAATGTAGCGATACATAGCATAAAAATTTTCGAAAGCAAATGCCAAGTACACATAGGGAGTGGTATGATAGAACGTTCCCTTAGGCAACTAAAATCAACAATCCTAGCTTTATAGATCATAGGACCTGAAAATAAATATTTTAATTTACAATAGTCTTGGGCCCAGTGTCTCTTCGCTGAAGCTTACTTTCTCTTCTGTAGTTTTTTAAATATAACATTATGCACTAACACTTGGAGTTTCATCATCGCTTAGCTCTTCATATTATGAATATTAAAATAAAATTTATTAAATTAATTATTAATTTCTAAAATTTAAGAATTTAAGATTAAATAAATTAAATAAATTATGAATGTTAAATAAAATTTATAAAATTATTTAACTATTAATTTTTAAGGTTTAAGAGTTTAACGACAAATATGGTTAATTCTATCAAATGCTAAATTAATACCCACTGTATAATGTATAGCTAGAAATAAACCAGTTAAAATCTGAATATTTAAACATAATCCTAATAAAGAACCAAAATTTCATCAGGAAGAAATATTAATAGGAGCTGGAAGATCAACTAAAGCATTATTAGCGATTGAAAAACATACCTCTTAACCAAAACATTTTGTAAAATAAAACGAGATGGGCAAGGAAACAATTTCAACTTACTTGAATCCTTTTCTGACTTTTGCGAAGACAGTACGTGTGGAATCACACAAATTGATTTTGCGCCATGCTGATGGCTGGATTTAATTTGAAAGCTTCAAAATAGTATTTAGCCGCCTGCCGTTTTGTAATTTTTAATTTGCTATCGATACGAAAGTCCGGAATATAACGAAGATCCACTAAGTTTAATTAAATACTTGTTATCTTATTGCGTCAATTTGTTGGCTACTCTTTGGAAAAAAGACTGCATGAATTTGACGCTTGACAACCTATAGCCTAGCACGGCTTTCCCCACCACCCTTGAGGTACCGTATGTCAGCAATATATATCAGTAATATACGACTATCGCTGCCGTCTGCTTGCCTTCTATTGTAGACTACATTGATATTATTTTTTGAAATTTTTTTATAATTTCCTTGTTGGGGCCACATCTATCGAAGACGACAGCTTTTACATTAAGGCAAGTTTTAAATTATCTTCCAGTTTGTCTGCAGCACCTCTATAACAAGTGATGTGGTGGGTGCTAGGTACGTTGGTGAACGCCGTCAAATGCTGCGCACTGTTCGGTACTCCTCCGTCTTCATAGCGCTGCTGTCGCTGTATCCGCACCCCTCCAGTGCATCGCCCGCACGCGAACACGCTGTTTTTTGGTTTGCGTAGACTTCGTCGAAGTGAAGCTGTACGATTTTGTCGTGGAGAGTTAGTTTCTACACGACTTCTTTGAGTGCCTCCCTTCCTGGCACTCCGCTGTCAGCTGCTAAAACTACCTTGATTTGTAGAGATTTGCCGCGCCGATTGTCTTCCATCAGCGCCGCCTGCGCTGATGTCGTTGGTCCATCGTAGTCACATATATCATTATAATCATTATGATTAATTATACTTTACATATACATATATATATATACATTAACGAGGCTTTCATATGGCGTGCTAGTTTCTCACCTTCTTCCTGTTTCTTCTCCCTCTGCCTGATGGACTGCGAGTTTCCATTGATAATAAATACGCATCTAGTGCTATGCCGGCCTTCTTCTCATTTTCTCTAGTGACTAATGAAATACAACGTTTGGCCTCTTGAAGATGTGAACGTGCCTTAACAAAATTACTTTCAATAGGTGGACTTTCCTCTAGAAAGCCTTCCAAACGCGCTTTACCCACCAGGAAGGTAGCCTAACATTCTAAATATTATTAACTAACAGACTTTCATCTTGTTTGCATTGTTAATTCATCATCAGCAATGGCAGTAAGCTTTCTGCTGTGAAGTTTTTTTGAGATTTTTTAGTAAATTCTGATACAATTATAATATTTGGGAATTCATATTTAACTCCTTCTTTTTTTTTTTTGGAATGTTGAGTTAAGATGGACCAAGCCAATAAATTTGTGACTTATATGTCCAATTCATATTTATTAATACCATCTGATTCCAAACGTATCACCATAAATGCTTCGTTTGATAATATACGATTTGTTTGTTGCCACATGTTGAAAACAACTCTATTCTTTGTCTATTCTCAACAGGTTTTAACGAGGAATCCGTAGTATTAACAGACAATTCTGCATTATTGACAAAGAACCCTACAAATCCTTTTGACAAGAAACTTTAGATTATTAACAGAAAACTATGAACAGGTGAATAATTTTGTTGTTGTTCTTCTTCGCGATAATGGTTTAAGAGAGCTCAGTAAACATAATTTTTTTACTATGAAATAGCAATAATAGCTACAAACAGCTGAATGCAAAACAAAAATAAAATTTTTTATGCGCGATTATCTAGCCTTGGCTTAAGAATAAAAAAATACTACAGATGTCGCTGACGTTTTTTGCTTTCACGTGTTTGACTCGAAAAACCTTTTTTTTTGAATTCCCAACAATAGTTAATGTTAAAATTTGAAAATTTTATATTCGATTCTGTTAGTGTGAGAAATTTGTATTCGATTCTGTTGAAGGGTGAGAATTTTGTATTCGATTCTGTTAGCGTGAGAAATTTGCATATCAAGTTAGCAGTACCGCAGCCAGATTCATGGTACTTCCAAATTTTTTTTATAAATCAGAAATTTTCACTGTTTTTTGCAAATTCATGACTAAATAAAATATATTTTAATAAATTCTGTTTCTTTTTGGAATATTTTCAACCGAACCAGTCATATTTGCCATAATCCGTGGAGCAATAGGATCGCGCCATTGTCGGCTATCGATTCGCTCGACTTTCGATAAAATTATTTGTTTCTTTCTCTTGGTCTTACAAATGCAATAGCTTCGTAAAAAATTTTCCCGACCTTGAAAAATTTCCCTGACAATGCAAATATCCTCGACCGTTAAAAAATTCGTTTATAACTCTTCAAATAATATGGACTCGTATCACCAATTGAGAAATAAATGTTTAACCTTGGCAACTATCGTGAATCAAACTACAAATAACAACAATCGCACATTTCATTTCTTTATTACGCAGGAACACAAAAGCAAACTGTGTGCTACTGTCTCCAAAAGGTAAACATATATATTTTGTTGAACACTTTTTCTCATTTGTAACCTCTTGTACTTATGTAAATTTAGACTTGGAATAACTTCTCTGTCCTGATTTTTTCGATTTTTCTTGACATCTGTTTTCTTGGAAAACTATAAAATAGAATCAGTTCGGATTCCTTACAACATATAACCCATCCCCTTGATTTTCGACAAATTTTTCTGAAATTTAAGAAATATAATTTTAATTTTTCTTACAAAATGTTATATTTCCTTATACTTATTTCCATGCTCTATAATGAAATAAAGAGTTTCGTTTCATTTCAATTTTTAGAACCATATCAAACCTAATCAAAGCCACAAAACGAGGTATGTGCTTAGCATGTTAAAAAATCTTTTTTTTTAAAAATTAGGCAGAACCAAAGGCATTTTATACCAAGTCTAAATGGATAAAAGGAGAGATTGATATAGACGACATATAATCGAATACTGCCTAAAGAAAGCTTTCAAATAGTTGGATATAGATAAATATATAAAAAATTGCAGTTTCAGTTGCAAAATGCAATATGTGCAGTTGTGTTTTGTTTTATATATATATATATTTTTTTTATAAATATATATCATCTCCCAAAAAAGCTGTTGTAGTGCTCAAAAAACTGTCATGACTCTTTGGAGATTCGATCTGAAAATAGGAAAATAATATAGTAGGAATGTGTCTCTCTTACTCATAGTGGCAACCACGGCTTTCCTGAGTATTAAAACAGAAAAATATAAAAAAAATAAATTGAATTTAATAATTATTTGGCATTTGGAAATTATAACTTTCATTTGCAAAAAATGGTGAACAACAGAGAAAATTGAAAGCATTGTAAAAAACAACCAGGCTTTTTTGCAAAAGAAACCAGTGGTGTATGATTTTTATGAATGGTCGGTCTTAGATATGTTTGTACATATACTTACTTACAGTGCGTACATACAGAAAAAGATACATTTATAACAGCAAACAAAATTTTGTTTAACGAAAAAGAATAAGATTTGGCTTCAAAATAAAAGAAAAGGAAAAAACGGTTTTGATGTAACTCGTTCTGAACTAAATTAAAAAAAAAGCAAGTGGTAAACATATTTATAAGCAAACGTGCATCCATATGTGTGCATGTATGGGATCGATATATGTATATTACATTTCATAATTCCTAGGATTAACTCAAAAAGAAGAATATAAAAAAAAGTAAATATTTATTTTACCTATTTAAGCACAAGCTGCTTCAATCTGGTAAGTTTAATTAAAACTCTTAGGAAGCTTCTCCGGTGGCATTTGCCAGAAAGGATTTGGAAAAAAATTTTTTAATATACATTTACTTTACTTACAAAAAATGTTTGTATTTAATCCTCTCGGCATAGTTATTTATTTTTCCTTTTTCATTTATTAATATCATCAAATGAAAGTTTTGACCAAACTTACAAAATGAAAGTTATTGAAAAAAAGATAACGAGTTAATATAATAATGTCCACTCTAAAGAGAAAATGTGAAAAGTAATTTTCGAAGTTTGGAGGTATATTTCATATTATCAAAGTGGAGTTAACCACATTAAAATTATTAGATTATTATTAAAACATTTGTTGGAATTTAAAAACTTGCACATATGAGAGATAAGACGATCACTACGTCGCAGTTAGAAGGAGCGATTGGTTCGGTATATTCTTCAACCTTTCCTTACAAAGCTTCCCCGAAAATTATTCAAAAGCTAACAGCAAAATAATCAAAACGAAATTAGAGTCTATGTCTTATCAATATGCAATCTCTCTCATGCGGATATTCAGTACCACTTTTCATGTTTAAAGTGCTGCTACGTATATGCATCTATTCATACGGAAAAAATAATCATCTCAATCAAATTGCATTAACATTCTTCCAGATTTCTTCAGAAGGATCAGAAGTTTTTTGATTGTGACTTAAGAGAAATATTACTTTTATATAGTTTAAATAGGCTGGACAGTGTAGAGACGCTCAACATGGAAAAAAATTAACACAGATATAAGAGAGAATATTGAAAGCTTATGTTGAAAATCCATTAGCTTGCATATCTGCTAAGCAGATCCTGACTGGTGGCATTAATTAGGCAAACTTTTCATATCCGGAAACACATTGGCATAGCTTACTACTATTCCGAATATCAAAATGCACCAAATTGGACCAAACCAAAAAGTTTCTATACTTACGTATTGGGATGCAACATAGATTTTTTTTTGCTCTCGGTTGCTAAATATGAACGGACGGACTTTTGTTTTGACTTAGGGGTAATTTAATTTTAATTTTTTTTAATTTAATTTTTGTTTTGACTTAGGGGTAATTTAATTTTCGTGCCTGACCATAAGTATTTAGCACCACCAAGATTACTGTAAAGTTGGGAAACGCAGTTTTACTCATTAGTCCGAGTGCGTTTAAAGTGCCCATTAAGACCTATTTAAGGTCTATGTCTCGATCCAATATTGTTATTATCTGTATCTACATATTACGGTTGTTCACAACGGTGGTGCAATAAACTTTACAGTCTTGTTGGCATGTTAATATTAATTAATTAATTATAATAGTAACCATTATTATTATTATTATTATTATTATTATTATTATTATTATTATTATTATTATTAATGATGAGTTATGTATGTGACTACTATTAGGATAAATGTGTGTGAATATTACTAAGACAAAACTGAGGCCCCTCATAAGTAGATTTGGTTGCATAAAATGATGTAATAAGCTTTGGCTGAAAAAAGAGTTACTGTAGAGAAGATTTTGAATGACGGTACACATAGGAAAAATAAAAAATGATCATGAATTATAAAAATAATTTCGGTTTTCTAATAAAGCAATCTAATTCGCCGAGATGACCCTCGTTTTTTGCTGCAAAGAGATCGAAGAGGCCACTGTATACTTTGGCAAGGCTGAAAGAACTTCTAATACCATAAAGCCTGTGATATCTGAAGATGAATACACTTCATTATAAGTGTGACCACTCATGAGTCTTTAAATTAAAGTAATCCTTTGATAGGCGTTTAAAGTTAAAAGTGGGATTTATTTTGTAGAAAAGTCGATTAGCTTTGGCGCACGCTATTTCTTTAAATAATGCTTTAGTGCGGGGGATTTCCTTAAGACTTTCCGACCGAGTATGCTTTGTGTTTGTTACCTTTTCGGCATACACCTCAATAACGCAAATACTATCATCTGATTATATTATAATTTCATATCAAAAAAACCTCCTAACGATGGGAAACTTTTTCTGCCCTACTGTTGCGAAGGTACTGGGCCATTGCGCAATCCCTCTGTTTCTATCAGAATTAAAAAATTACTTTTTGTGGCAAATACATTATACTAATTGTATATTTTTTATTGCATATTTTTTATTAGAAATGCGACCTGCAATACCGGCTGGAATAAGGGTAGTTCGGGGACCGAATTGGATTTGGCAAAATCAAGGTTTGTTATATTAACGTTTAATCTTTCAGTATACAGCTTTGAATTATTACGCACCTAAACTTGATTCTAGACTTAAATTTGACCTAACAAATATTAAACAAGCATTATGCTTAGTCCATGCATAAATTTTAAATGGCATCTGGGAGTATTCTTAAGAATTCAAAATTTTAGCGTAAAGGTTTTTCGATTAGTGTTTAACTTACAATCAATTAACGAAAATTGTCCAAATTGTTGGGATAGCGAAAATTAGTATTCCAGGGTGAACACATATTAAGTTCGAATATACTAGCTTCATCTCCATACTTCTTGCTAAAATTTATTTATTTGTTGTTCTTCCATTGTTACAGACGAAGGAGAAGGCCACGTCGGAACCGTTTGCGAGATCGGACGTTTAGGATCAACGCATTCTCCCGAGAATACAGTAGTCGTAAATTGGGATTCTGGCCATAGAACGAATTATCGTGTGGGATATCAAAATCAGTATGATTTGATTATAGTGGATAACGCTCAAGTTGGTAAGACATTTATAGAATATGTTAAATGTGTTCGAAGTTTTAGCAATATTACTTTTGAAATCTTCAAGGAGTACGCCATTCAAACGTAGTTTGTGACGGTTGCTCTAAAGGCGGTATTGCTGGAATTGTGTTCAAATGTGCACAGTGTCCCAACTACCACCTATGTTCGTTCTGTTATGGAGCTGATTTTCATGATAAGGATCATGCATTTATTCGATACACTACGCCAACTTCATTAGGGTAAAAATGTTTATCGTAACTGCTTAACAAACTGCGTATTTGTAGTTATATTGTTTATATGCTTTGTGTTTCAGTGTACGAGTTCCACCCAGGAATGGATCCAAACGTATTCAGCTAAAAGGCATATTCGTTGGAGCAAAGGTTGTCCGTGGTCCGGATTGGGAATGGGGACAACAAGATGGAGGTGAAGGTAAATAAACTGCTAATTTCGAGCGGACCTCTGTGACTGTGAATTCAAAATAAAATAGTGTAACCTCGGAATATATTCAAAAGTCGTTGTTGAGTTGAAAAGCTAGTTAACTACATCATCATTTCATAGCGTTTCTTTCAAAACAACTTATCGCTAAATATTCATTCATTATTCAGCTCGCATACGAATTCATGACAGAGATGTATATACGCTTATTACGTATATACAAATTGATTTATCAAAACATAAATTAGCGTTTATAAGAAAATTTTACATGAAATTACATTAACGATGGTGTCCGAATTGCAAATTTAGGCAAAACTGGCCGTGTTATTGAGATTCGCGGTTGGGATAATGAATCTTGCAGAAGTGTGGCGAATGTTTCTTGGGTTTCTGGTTCAACTAATGTGTATAGGCTGGGACATAAGGGCAACATTGATCTAAAATATGTGGTACCTACGTCTGCTGGTTATTATTATAAAGATCATATGCCGGTATTAGGTATGCAAACTATAATAATACTTAAAACTTATTTCGGTGAAAATCATTTACATGCGTACGCATACGTGTACAGGTCAACTTGAGGAACAACAGCCAGTCGTTCCCGCAATTAAACCAATGTTTTCAGTAGGCGATCGAGTAAAAGTTTGCTTGGATGTAGATGCCTTGATCAAATTACAACAGGGTCATGGTGGTTGGAATCCTCGTATGCTTGAACACCTTTCCAAATTAGGAACAGTTCATCGTATAACCGAAAAAGGGGATATCCGGTAAGTAATTTATATATTTTCGAAAAAAAAACCGTTAAATTTATATAAGGTATTTCTTCTATTTTCCTTTTAGAGTGCAATATGAAAACTGCCCAAATCGTTGGACTTTTCACCCAGCCGCCTTGGTGAAAGTCGTTTCATTTCGTGTTGGGGATTTAGTAACCATAATAAATGACGCCGCTAAAGTACAACAACTGCAAAAAGGACATGGTGAATGGATAGAGCTTATGCGTTATGTAAGTAGTATTTGTTTTTAACTAAGGAACGCAATGTTTCCTTTATTGCTAATAATTATTACCATAGAGTTCCACTAAGACATATTTAGATAATAATTGGGTATATCTGTTCTTATTTCTAGGCTCTTGGCAAACTTTGTAAAGTAGTGAAAGTGTATTCTGATGGTGATTTGAGAATTGAACAGCTAGATGATGGATTTGAATGGACTCTTAATCCAAAGTGTGTTAAATTAGAACGTTCACCATTAGCTACAGCGGCCGAACGTTCGAACAGTATGATGGATCTGAGCCATCGCCGAACTGACCACGTGATGACACCTTTATCTGGTTTGTCTGGAACATCAATGGTGGATAAATTAGTTCGCGAAGCCGCTCAAGGTCATCTTGATTTTGTAAAGCAGCATCTTAACGCTCATCCTGATCACGTTAATGCGATGAGCGGAGGAAAAACATGTATTCAAGTAGCTGCTCATCAGGGCCACGTGGATATAGTAAAATTTTTAATAAGTAAAGGTGCTAATGTAAATGTAATTGACAAAGAAGGCGATTCAGTGCTGCATTATGCTGCATTTGGCAATCAGCCGGAAACTATGCGTGTTCTCCTTCAAAATGGCGCTGATATCAACTACCTTAACTCGAGTCATTGCTCAGCCCTTCACATATGCGCCCATAAAAAAATTCCGCACTGTGTACGGGAACTTTTAACTTTTGGCGCTGATGTTAATATTCAAGATTCTTATGGAGATACTGCGCTGCACGATGCGATTGGAAAGGAAAACTCTGAAGTTGTTGAGCTTTTGTGTGCTGCTCGCAATCTTGATTTCACAGTGAGAAATAACCGAGGTTTTAATGTTCTTCATCATGCTGCACTTAAAGGCAACGCTGTGGCGGCGCGTTACATACTGTTACTCGCTCGTCAGTTAGTTAACGTGAAGAAGGATGACGGCTTTGCCGCTCTTCACTTGGCGGCCCTTAACGGACATGCAAACGTGGTAGAGGTATTAATTAAGATTGGGCAAGCAGAAATAAATATACATAACAACCGTCGTCAAACACCTTTTCTATTGGCTGTTTCACAAGGACACTCAGCAGCTATTGAAAAGTTGGTGAAACTAGGATGCGATATAACGGCGCGGGATGAAGATGGAGATAATGCCATGCATTTGTGTGTCATTAAAAAAACAAATCTTCTGCAAGCAGCTGAACCTGTGAAAAAAGATTCACCCGAAATTTATGCGATTTATGAAACTTTGTCTTATTTGACTGAGGATCGCTTAATGTACGCGATTCTTTGTTATTTGTCTCGCCTTGGCTGCCGAATTGAGCAAAACAACAAGGGAGTTGTCATATTTGAATGGATAACAGACCAAAGCTTAAAGCAACTAATTTTAGGATATCAAAGTACTTTATCTTCAAATGTTCTGCAGCCACAAATCCTTAACTCTACTAGAGAAAATGCGGACAATTTAATACATGGCATGCAGTCGTTAAATTTAAATGAGTCCATCGATGCAGACACAACAAACAGCTTCACCAATATCAGCGATGATACATCCAGTTTGGATCCAATTCCAAAACAAAATATTCTGTTAAACTTAGCGTTGCGTAAACAGTCGCCAAAACAGCAAAAAAATGGTGTCCTAAATAATGAAATGCCAACATCGACCACAAACGAAGAACTTGAAGGAGCCGTTGCAATTCGTCAAAGCGAACGAAGTTTACCTGAGTTATCGAATGCTGCCGAAAAGGATATCGAGAGTGAATTCGATAATTCAATTGGGCCCCGGGAATGCATTGTATGCGACGAAGTCCTGCAATTAATCAAATTTGAACCCTGCCAACATCAAATTTCCTGTGAAGATTGTGGTAAACGAATGAAGAAGTGCTTGCGGTGTGGGGTGCATATAGAGCGAAGAATAGACGCTAATGGCCGTATTATACCAAATGTTGATACAACAAGTACAGCATCGGTGGATCGATTACGCTATTTAGAAAATAAAATACAGGAATATGAAGAATCGCACTATTGTAGTATATGTATGGAAAGAACACGTGATGTTGCTTTTCTTTGCGGCCATGGAGCATGTTCGCGTTGTGCAGAAACCTTACGTACATGTCACATGTGCCGGAAGACAATATTGAGAAAGATCAATCTGTACTAAACTATAGCAAAATCAGGCCTAAAAAATTAAAAATTGTTAAGTTCGTATCTTCAACACTAATACTTATTAGTTACTTGTATTTAATCATTTATAGCTTACGAAGAAACTAGCAGGCACTTTCAAATACCCAAATTTGATGCATTTGGAAAATTGCAAAAGAAATGTTTTTAGACATTTTGTCGAGGAAATGCAAAAAATGCGCATATGTATATGTATTTTACCATATAATCACTTGATTGATATAATTCTAAAGTTTCATTATTGTAAATTAAATTATGTATATAAAAATAAATTTCGGGTTATAAATAGTTGTTTGAATTAAAATACTTGCTTATGTGTTATTTTTATTGGTGATAATCACCAGTATTTTCACTTTACCATAGTTTTCATTTTAAAGCGATCGCTCTAGATAATATTAAATTCTTACAACGTAAACGGTCTAGCCATGCTAATTTGTCTTTCCAATGTAATTATACTCGAACCTCTGAAATTTTAAATGGGAAGTTAAAACATATTTATTTTTTCAATTTCACAAACGAATAACCCAGTGTTTTAGTGGAATGCAGCATCGACATGACCATATACATATTTCTCACAATCAGATAATAGTGTCGAATGAAAGTACATTGATTTGTTAATATCGAGGCCTGTTTAATTTCAAAAGCACTTTTTTTTGCTTTCGGCGGAGTAAACAAAAAAAATATATAGTAAAAAATAGTTTTTCAATATGCGTATCCATCCATAAGCTTAGTTGAGTACAATCAACTAAGCCAATGAAAAGTGTGGTTTATATGTAATAGAAATTATTTGCAGAAGAAATTGTAGTGAAAGTCAAATAAAGATTCCGGTCGATAATATTTTCACGTTTTGTTTATTGACTTCTATAAAATATTTCTCTTTTTTAACTAAACTGTGGTCAGTGCCTTATATAATAAATTGTTGTGCCAGCTTAAGCAAAATAGTAAAGTGTTAAACTAGGTTATTACTAAATTTTCGCAAACGTCAGTTATCTTAATTAGGGCATTATATTTAATGTGGATTATAAGCAAAGTAAGTTATCTTAACTAGGTACTAGCTAGATTTACATTATGTAGAGATATGAGAAAATGTAAACTTATCGTAAGTGATTAATAAATGAGTAATAAGTAGAATACGCTGAAACGATAATGCTACACTTTTCTTCTGGGAAAGAATGATCTTTGACAATAAATGATTTGTTCTACCCTGTTCTTGTTATGAATATAAATACATATATTTTTTTTTTGTTTAGTGTTTTGTGTAGGGTTCTTATAAATACTTTTATATATATTTGTATATTGGACTTTTTATTCTTTGTTAAACTTATGGTTGTCAAAAATTAAAACCGATACAGGAACGAATTGGCGTTTAAAAATGAGCAACATTAAAAAAGTGATAGAAGGTTTATATGATTATTACGGTGATGTTCTGAATTATTTCCTAGCAGAATATCGGCGACCAGATACAATGCGCATAGCTGAAATGTGCGATATTAAGGAATTAGAACGCTTATTACAACTAGTGTTGTTGTTAACGAAGGTAGATAGTGGCAAAGGGTCAAAGTCCCACAGCAAACAGCGAACACCCAAGAAACTAGTGGATATCAAAATTACTGCGCTATTTATTTTATTCCAAAACTCCCTTGTCTATGACTTGACTTCCCCCTACTCATCACTTCAACAATATAACCATATAAATTGTTAAATCCACTAGAGCTGTTAAAGGTCAAGGACTGAAGTCTACGATACGAAAAGGGTGATTGGAATGAGTTGACATGAATATACTCCTCTAGAATATAGGGTCGCATTATACGGAGAATAATAGTATTCTCAAAATTTGAACATTTTTCTTTACTTTCCGCCAATTCGAAGAAACACAAGTTGTTTTACAAAAAAATGTATACAAAAACATATGATTTTAGAACCAGAAATAAAAAAATCAATGTTTGTGTTGGGATTTGTTAGTTGTTATAGTGGTCTTGCAAACACTAGTTCATGTGGACGGTATTTATGTGGCGTGGAAGGTGCCGTGTTGAAACAATATTGAAAATATTTTATCCAAATATCTCAATCATTCAATTCAGGCGAAATGCCTTTTTTGTCGGTCAAATAAATGACAAAACGTAAATCCGTTGAAAATTTTGTGGGAAAAATAGCGGAATTCAACATAGAAACCATATAAAACCTTATTAAACAGTCTTCAACACTTTGAAAAAATGGCGTAATTCAACATAGAAACCACACCCTCCACACAAAACCAAAGTCGAAAATTTAAAGAATGCAATGTGGAAAAATCGTTTTATAAACTAAGACGACAGCGCTTATTTGACGTCAAGATATCTGATGGTGAGGTGTGGTGAGGTTCGACAGATTCGCTAGTATTGCAAAGTTCACATATATCATTTGGTGTTGCGTCACCCGCTTTTAAATATACTTTATGATAAGTGTAGCCGCTGATGATTCTCTAAAGTATTTTGATCTGCCAGAAATTAAAGGAAGCCTTTGATAGGTGTTCAAAGTTAAAAGTGGGATTTATTTGATAGAAAAGGCGACTAGCTTTGGCACGCGTGTGTGAATTGTGTAACTATTGTTATACAATAATAAATATATTTTGTCTTCTTCCTCTTCGTTGAGATGTGCAAAAAAGGCCAAATATGAAAACTTTTTGAACATCGAACAGTTCTTTGTTTGAGCCTTAATAAAGTTAGGGTTGATTTTAATATATAATATTACTGTTTATTTATTTTAGTGGTTATTTCATTAAAGCTTTTTTTTTTTAATTTTACGTCCGCCACGTTATTGTTTTATAGTTTTTATTAAAATATGCATACTACTCGTCCGCCATGTAGGATACAACAGAAGAACAAGGAGTAAATTACAGTGTAAGATGTAATATGGTATATGATTATAAACATTTTGATGGCTGTGGGAGCGAAAAAGTGTAAAAAAGAGTTCATAAATCGACTGTAAACGCTTATATGTCTTGACGACATGATTCAAGAAAAGAAAAGATTGCGACGTAAGCTGTAAAATGTCAAAAGGCCACGAAGACCACATATACTCAATCTGCGAAATGCGGAAGGGCGTATAGAAGTGGTAACATTCGGACAGACAAATAGGATGTGATCAGGAGATTGTAAGACTCCACATGTGCATAATGTGCATATGTGTTTACTATGTTAATTTTGAATAGATGATCATAACATCTCATGTTATTGAACACCACCCTGTTAATAAGACAAATAATGTCACGTCTGAGTCCTCAATTGATAAACCGAAGTGCATTGTTTATTTGTGGAAATAAAGAGTATAAGTCACGACCATAAGGTGAATTATTCCATCACTGTTGACAAAAAAAAACTAAATGTTTTTAGTCGATTCTCCTCAGATCTGCACAAATCAGAGGAATGATTGTAAAGCGGATAAGACAGATTTACTCTTTGGCACTATAAGGAATTTCTGTTGAGGTTGAGTACTCCCTAAGCGGATTGCTACAAGGATCGCAAGACATTCAGCCGAAAATATAGTGCTACATGGATGATTTGAAAAGTAGGCTTCTATGTCAATATTCGAAGATCAAACGCCGTTGCCTACCACATCTGCCTTAGATCCGTCAGTAAAAATGAGTGACATGTAACATTCGAGTAAAGGTGGTGTACCTCTGCAATAATAACTGTGGATTTGCTCACTGGTTCTTACTTAATTACTGGTCGAAAATATTGAGAACCAAGAGGAATTTTAAACAAATGATGTACATTAGTTCTTAGAACGTTGAAGTTATTAGTTTTGTCAGTAAAAATTTTAAAGAAGGAATTGAGAGATATAAAGTTGTAAATGAAAGGAGGGATAATTCTCAAAAGAGAGAATTTTAAGAAAGGAAAAATTGGCGATTAAACGAAACCTTTCTTGTAGAGGCATAAGATTTGCCATCTGTTCCAAGCTTAGTGTGTATAGAATTCATGCCACTAAGAGCCAGACGAAGGCATTTCCATTGGATTCTGCATAATTTCAGAAGGTCACTTATTGGCATGTCCAATAAGAGTGAGTGATTAAGCCAAGATGCAGTTTAATCATGCAAGACTGGTCAGAGCCTGCATTAATGAATTGAAAACATTGTTTGTCAGTTCTGTCAATTTCATCTGCTGGGGAAAGTTTCAAAGAATAGAAAATTATACCCTTTTGTCACATGAACTTCAGTTTTCGTTATATGAGACAGGAGTCAGAAATTGGACAAGCCGGTCCGAAGTTTTCATACCAATTTAGAATGCCGAAATGCTACTACTTAACCACTTTTGCCGAGAAATTTTGAAATTTTGAAATTTTCTTCCATGTAACGACTTTTTAAAATAGGGCGTTATATGGGGAGTGGTCGTAAAAGTGGGTCAAAACACGTCCTGTACCAATCATCATATATTGTTCATCAATATAACTCAAGAATTTCGGCCAGTAGCTTGAACACAAATTTACATGGACAGACATCAGACGGTCAGAGAGTCTTAGATCAATTTAGATTACGATTCTGAATCGATCGGTGGGTCTATCTTAAGCCCTTCTGCGTGTTACATATACCCACAAGTGGGTATAAAAATTTACGTCAATGGTTTTTATGCTTGTTTAATATTTTCTTCTTGTTCTTTTTATGAACTTTAGCTTGATAGATTTTGAAAGTCTTTTAACAGAAAATGACAGGGTTGAACAGGACTGAATTATGTAATGGTTTAGCAGAAAATTCCGATGATTTAACAGAAAAATCGAAGGTCTAACAGAAAGCTTCAAGGAAAACAGAAAAGAAAGTTAGTAGAGAAATCCAAGGTTAACAGAAAATTCTAAGTGAAGAGGGCTGTTGGAGAGCCCCAAAAATAACCTTGAAATCTTGCTGTTTACTTAATTCAAACGTACGTCCAAATTAAGTCAGCTTAATTTCATGTATTGCCAATCAGCATAGAAGAGGCAAACGGAAAAAGACAAGATTAGACACAAAAATAAACAAAAATAATTACGCTGATAACGAAAGTAACTTTATTGGGGATTAAAAATTACAGTTAACTTAAAGTAGCACATTATATAAATTAATTTTGATTTATAGTTGCACTGCTTGTTAATCCTAGGTATTTTTTTAAGTTTGTCAACTTCAAAAGAAAAACCTTCATATGTTCCCCGCATGTTTCTTTCAATGGCCCTGAGTCCTCTGATCATATTATTATATTACATGCCGGAAATAGATATTGGTAAGAGGACACAAGCGACGATTGTCTAGATAGCCCTTCTTAAATCAAACGGGATTCTGCGAAGACGGACAGAAACATGGAATTAATTTATTATGTTTTATTTTAAACATTTTATTAAATCATACTAATATTCAGGAACAGGCAGAAAAAATACCATAGAAAATGGTATTCGCATTATTCACATTAATATTATTATTATATTACACTATTATTATTAATATATATGTACAATATTGTCATTATCGTGTATGTTTATATTAAATTGTTATTATATTATTATTATTATCTATAATCTGTCGCGAGCTCGCCTCAGAAATAAGAAAGCCTGGACCGATCATGATGCTGAAGGGGATACCGCTAATCATTAAGAAGCATTTGGCTATAGGTTTGCCTGCTGCCGGATCTATTTACAATAGTTTATTAAGTCTCAAAAGTAGTGCATAAACAAATCTTGAATTTATTGTAAGTAATAACTTGAAGGATTTATTTATTACTCTTTATTTATGTGCACAAACATTCAGAGGAAACATGAAGATTGTGGGCGAGTTTTAAATATTATTATTATTATATTATTATACTATTGTATTATTATTATTTCATATATGTATTATTAAATTTAAAAATATTATTATAGTTTTAAAGTAAGTTAAACAATGGCGGAGGCCTAAATACGATGCGAGCCATTTAAACAAATGACAACGCCCCTATCACCGTGAAGCCACAAGTTGGAGAAAATTTTGCGTTTAGAACAACATTTTGTAGTGTAACTGAACGGAGGTAAATTCAGTTTACTTTTCATGACAAATAAATTATTATATAATAAAACACTTCCAGCTTGCGAGTCGCTTTTCGTAGATGTATTCTATGTTGTGGACGACAGAAATAATTCCCCGGATTACGTTGGATTCGGATTGCGTTGATCGTTATAATGCCTTGATCGGATAATGGAGAGGCGTGCACTAGGCGAGTCCAAAAATATAAAATGAATTTAATCTTAAAACGCGGAAATGCTTGTTTTTTCTATTGTCCCTTCCATGAAACTTTAATTTTGCGCTATCAGTATCAATTTATTTACATACGAGTGCCAATCTTACATCAAACGCGGGACGAAAGCCGAAGAAGCGATATCCGCAGAGACGGAAAATAGTAATAGAGTAAAAATATTGATCGTTTCAATAGCATTTACAATGAAAATGAATCCCCGCTGGACCGGCCGGATGCAATACTTTGAAATGCGTCAAGTCTAAATATGGTAACTTAATTCTGATTTTTTGCAAACAATTTAACCAAAACCCAAGTGTAGCTCAATTGAACTTTTAATCGAAGATCTAAATATATTTGCCATTAGGCAGCATTTCGATGTTTTCAGAACGATATTCAAAGAGTTAAGGAAAAAAGAGAAAAATTCAAGAAACCGCAATATATAAAAGTTTTGTCCACTGTTACGCCAACTTCTAGTTATTTAACGACTATTCTATTACATTTTGAAAGTAATCCAAAGTTCTTTGAAGTTCAAAGCATTGAGATTTTGGAAGTTGATCAGAAATGTTTCAATATTAATTAAAGCCTTTACAGAAGTCAAGCTGAATGTAAAATATTTGGTGAGTAAAGGCTACAAATTGAATGTTATTGAAGCGCCTGTCACAAACAGTCGTACTTATGTGGGAGCATTTCGTCGTCTACGGCATCATTTGAATATTAAATGAAAATAACATGACACCTTTAGATAGCAAGTTTGCTAAAGTCTTATCTAAGTCTTAAGCAAACATTGGAATGATGAAAAGAAGCTTATTATCGAGAAATACTTCGACGAAATTAAGTCGGATACAATAAAACAGAATCTTTAAATTTGCTAACATCTGTTGGAAACTTGCGCGGAAACTGTGGGTGCGGAATGATCTTTGTCTATGAGCATTTGTCAATATTGCATTAATGTTTAAACAATTTTAATGGTTGCATCCAGTACAGATGCAATAATCCATATAATTTTAAGCCAGTAAAAAAAGGAAATAAATTTAAATACTAGAGAAACAAAAACTTCGCATTTGATTTATATTTTTTCATTATTTCTTATTTGTTTTGATTAATATGCGCAGTCAATGTTAACTTTTCTTATAACTGTCAAAGAAGGTAAATTAAATTTGTCAAATGTTCGCAGCAAAGTAATATGCAACTGAGATTTCTATATATATTTTGTAAGTGTAAATAGCTGCGTTGCCTTAGCTATAGTCTTTCTTTCTTTCTTCCTTTATCTAACTATTTACGTCATAATTATTAAGCTTAATTAAGTTTAATTCCTTTCGGTAAATGTCATTTCCCCGACTAAAAACGAATATTCGACCTCATTGAGAAGTAAACTCGGAGATGTGTCTTCCATTAAGCAGAAGTAATACATAGTTTTTTTTACAATTAACGTAACTACCAATGGGACCAATTATGTAAACTAGATCAGTGACGTTTAATGTATGCAATGGTATGAGCATAGATAATTCTGACTTTGAGCACAGGCTTACACTCAGGAATTGTGCAAACATAACAAGCCGAGTTTTGTAGGCAGAAATGTTGTAAACTTAGGCTAGCAATAACGCATTATTTTTTCTTTAATGAAAAAAGAAAAAACAAGTGATTTATCACACAATCAAACATTGTACGATGCTTCCATGTGATGAGACCCAGGAAAGTGTTCTACCTTCGTGACTTAAATAAGGATGGTGTAACATATAAATAAAATAAATGAATATATTTTCCTTCTTAGTCCTGTAGAGCATGAAGCCGTTATTTAGCGAAAGTTTACGCCGACTTTGCGGTGCCACTTAAAGAGGAATGGTGGCCTACGGGGTAAGTGTACGTGCCATAGCTGAGCTGGCTAGTTCGTATGACGTGAGGGTGGGTAAGGGGTTCTATAACTTGCTCAGGAAAACACCTACGGCTATTGCACCAAACAACCCGTACCAAATACCAGACGGGCGAAACTCTAACTAACCGATCGGGGACTTTCCCCTGGGCCTATTATTCACCTACCCTACCTATTGGCCTCCCTTCGGCCCATAGAAAAGTTTGTAGGATACTCCGAAGCTCGGTCCGAAGCCTAACTTTCTCTTATTTATTGAAAAAAAACTTTGCAACACTGCAACAACATTTATTATAACATTATTTTTAAGAATTATCGGTATCGTTATTCTTTCGTTTACTGCATTCTTTTTAATTTAATGTACAAATTACAGAAACAAGAGTAATAAAAATAAATCAAGAAGAGAATACGTATTTTAAGATTATATCGCATGCTAAATATACAAAAATACAAAACAGTTAATTATACATCAATTTTTCTTTATATAGATATGGCCACAACTTACATGTTCATATTGTACGTATTTAGATTCAACGTAGACACCAAAAAGCCGCAAGCCGTGGTCCATGTAATAGAAAAGGACGCATATGCAAATCAATAAGCACATATTTAGCAGCACAACTCATCAAACATAAACCTTCTTGGATTATGTGGCATTATTTCCAGCAAATAAGATTTTGAATAAATACCAAAATATGCAAAATGAATAGAGATATGACTGCACCCGAAACCTTTGCCACTAAATGTTCAGTTATTAGGTGTTGTTATTGTACGTTCGCTTTAACTGCATTGCACCTAAAGGCTTTTACACAGAGAATAAAAACAAAACACCGAGACACCGATTTTTGGATGAAGATTGCAGAAGTGTTTAATTAATTTAAAGAGAAAAAAACTGTCTTTTAAATTTTAAATTTGTTTAATGCATCTAAAAGGATTTAGTGCATCCAACAGACATATTTGTATTTTATAATTGAGTTTGCTTTAAGGTTTTGGAACAAAATGTAAATAGGAAAATCTTCAGCAATATGTCATCACTTTTTGTTTGCTTTGTCTTTCCCCTGTGAAATCAATTTCCCATCATTTTTGTTGTATTCTTATCTGCAAGGAAAGTTTCAGGGTTTTGGGTAATGTACAATGTATTAAAATACACGTTTTTTTTTGTTTCCGACTTTATTTTTATATTTTTAAATTGAATAATTTCAAGATTATCTTCATCGAATGTTGAAATTTCCCTTTTCCGTTCATTTTCTATTGTCCACTGAATAATGCCAACAAAACCGATGATATAGAAACACAACGAACTCTACGTTTTTATGGTTGTTTTACAACAAGTTGAACAGTAAGTTAAAGTGTTTTTCTCCTTCCTATAAATACTTAAAATATTTTCTTTTTTCACGATTACGAATTCATGTTCATCTATAATCACTTTTATTTTCAATCAGAGCCTTCCAGAAATACTACGACTTTTAAATAGATTTGCATGAAATTTTCTTCTTCATCTTGTCTGCACCACGAATTGACACCTATACATTCATGCAGACTTTTTTTTTATTTACCCCTTTTCTGAATTTTCTAAAGTTTGTTTTAGACGACATTTTTTTTTTGGAAAGCGCTTAAATTTTATTATTGCTTGTAAGTGTGATTTTTGCCAAACTTTTTACTAATTTCTGCTTTTACTTTCATTTCAACAAGTTTTTACACATCACTCTAGAAAATTCAACACCCGACCACATTAAAGACCACCATGCTTTTTGTGCATTGAATGGTACAGCGATTGTCAGTACCTGTTAGTTTAATATAGGAAGTCATCTCTTTGTGTAACCCTTCATCCTTTGTTAAAAAAATAGTTTTTAAATCCGGAGAGAATGAGAAGAAACTAAAATGTTTTCTGACACTGCTATTTTTGTGTCATTTGAAGACCAAATGCTCAGGAGGTTCTCTTAAACTATATGTGTAACAGAGATGTGTAGATGCCCTATGGAGATAAGTTTTGTAATACCTCTAACCTGTTAGAAGGCGATTTAGGAGTTTAATTTCAGAGGAGTTGAAAATTTTCAAGGAAATCCATAATTCAGAGAGTATCGTTGGAAAGAGCTGATATATAGCGCAATCATTTTTGGCTCTCACTATAATTTGAAATTCATTATTCCATTCCACCTGAAAAGGATTTTTAATAATCTTTAAGGTTTCTTTAGGAGTATAATGATACTGAAAGAGCTCTCCGACACTGATTGCTAGGCCATCATTTTTCATTGAGTTGAAAAAAAAAAATATACAACCAGTGTTACAATAACCATGAATTTATTGTAGTAGTGGTGATAACTACAAATGTTATATGAGGAAGTGCCTTTGCCTTATAGTACAGGATTTATGCATAACACCTTCATTAAGTGAGTAGGAGCATTCTACGTATTGTTGGTGGTTCACAGGATAGCAGGTGAAGGAGGTTATTTGGAGTAAATAGTGTAAGACCTAGGGATCGACGAAGGTACATGTTTTGAAATGTTTGAATCACTCTGTCAATACATTTTGAAGAATTGCGAATGTACAAAATACATCTTCATAAAAAGTTGAAAGTCCACAACCGCATGTGTAGCAGAATTGTTAAGGGACAAAGAATTTGACTTAGTTTGAACCACTTTTTTTCCAAATGTCTTACTAGCGGACAGTTCTTTTAAATACTTGCTTGTAGATTTATTGTCTTGGTAAGCGAAAGAACGATTTGGAATTAAGGGATTGTTCTTTGCAAAGATGGATAGTCCTTCCTTGGTCCTAGAGTTGTTTATCTTGATATAAACTGGAGTAAGCGAATTATGACGGACATTTTCTATCGTGTTTTGGCCATTCTCCATTCTTCTGATATTGCATTTGAGGTTATTAACAGCAGTTCACTAATTGCAGATTGTAATTGATTGAGGCTTTGTGGGAAGAGAGCTTTGATCATGTCATATTTTATACCATTACAACCTGCTGCTGTGGGTTTTTTCTTGCTAATAATATTTCAAAGTCCACTAAAAGAAAATCTGATAACGGGTGTGACGATTGAAAGGAAAGGAGCAGCAATAGCGGCATTGTTAGCTGTTGTGTATTTTTTGAGCAAATTTGGGTAGAAAATATTATTGTTAGAATTCGAGAATTCCATTGAGCGGTACTTGGCGATTTCCTTTACTAAATGCCCAAAAAAATTTTGGAATTACCATTCGCTGTGTTAAAATGACTTTTTAACAGCATTGTAGAACTGTTTCTTGGCTTCAATAAAAGTTAGTAGTGTAACGGTTGAAATTGTTCGTGGAAGCTTGAAGTTTTCGGAAACGAGTTTTTAGGTTAGAATTCAACCACGATTTTGGATCATTTGGAGTTTGCAACAAATGTGTTAGTTTTGGTTGATGCTAATCTTTTTGCAAGGGAAATTCAAAATTGCCGTTAAGAGTAACGGGATTCTTTGATTCCGAAGTAGTAGACTTCTTGAGGTGAATGTATACGGGGTGTCACACATCACATTTTTTGAATTGGCAGTTTCCGTATTGAAGTCAGAAATGAATTTTGTTAGAGTTTGTAAGTTAACACTGTACAGCAAAACGTTGACTGTTCATCTGTGCTACAGCATAATAGAAACGCTGAGTCAATGTCTGCATTGTTGGCGTGACAAATCCAGAGACTCAGCACTTTTATTACGCTATTAAATATAACTTTATAATAAATATCATTTTTGGATAAACTAGTTTTTAAGTTAGGATATAAGAGATCATATAACGATCAATATAACGAGACGTGTGTCATTACTTTGTAAAAATTTGTCATATTCACTTGTTTTGATATTGTTTACTCTGATTTATGGATTTGGCAAAATAATAAACTTCTTAGGAGAAACAGCAATACCGGTTTATTTAAGCGGAATTTCACTCGCAATTTTATTGTATTTGCCACGAGGGAGAATTGTATTGACGTCGCGTCTTTTGTCGCATATATTAGATTTAGTATGGGGAGTGACTAAATTTGGAAACTCCTTTTCGTAATCCATATTGTCTAGACTAGCGTAATAGTTCGAAGTGCATTTTTCTTTGCATTCTCTGAACGATACGTTTTCAGTTGTCATGACACGTTTAACATTTTGTTCAATGATTTCTTTGGGGCAATTTCTATCACGAGCACTATGCTCAACAGAACCACATAAAAGTCACTTGATACTCTGACAATTTTCTTTATGTATCGAAATAGAACCACAGTTCACTCGCAGGGTATTTTTGAATCTGCAAAACTCCTGAACATGTCCCAATTTGTCACAATTGAAACACAGCTTTCTGGTAGGGGGAAAGTAGCCCACTGGGCCGATACAATGATTGAAAGTAACGAATTTAGGTATGTTTTGGCCTTTAAACGCAACTTTGAGAGAATTTGAAGAAATAAAACAGACCGGATTATTTCTACCCCTGCGTTTTAATCTTTCCACTAATTAGTTTGCATTGCCCGAGATTGCACATTTGAGGAACTGTACTTCAGAATAATGATAATATTGTCTAAGCAATGTTAATTTTAACAACCACACCAGGTAGATCAACTACCTTACTTACTACATTGATAAAAAAAAAGTTTGAAAATATGCAAAGTCTTACAGCATTTGCGTTTGGCCTTTCTCATCTTTATCATAAAAGGAGGCGTGAGCAGCAGTGACAGTTGTTACATGAGTTTGTGATACTTGCGTGGCTGGAATAGGGGCTGATTGTAATGGGATTGTGACTTTTTTTTGGATTCAGATTCGTTAACACATCCTCATTCTTTTCCTTTTTCATTCGTAGATTAACTGATACATAATTTGGAAATTAGCATTTATCACTATGTAATAAAATAATTTAATATATTGCAAGTTTTTCATTTACTACAACGCAATGCATGGCATAAATCAAAGTTGTAAATCACATGATATAAAAGAAGTGAACATTAGTGTAAGACAAACATAAATTAGGTAAATAATTTCTAAATTTGAAATAAATTGCCTTTATACGTTCTTATACGCTGTTTTCATTTCATTTTATTTCGTATATTATCGTATTCATATTTATATACACGCAAATCCATATGATTTGTCTCATAAAGTTTTGTAAAAAGTCGGCAAAGTTGAAGTCCCAGTCCGACAATAGGAATAACGCCTGATTGTGTCAGCCCCATAAAAATGACAGCAAAACGAATTTTGGAGTTCGAAAATTTCTTGTGATAAACAAAATCAATGACAAAATAGTAATCGTTTTGTTAAAACTCTCCAACACGAGGGTAGAGTGCCGAATGTACTTTCTATAACTTGCGGGACCTTTGAAAGACGGGCGTAGAAAATCTGTTTGCCTTCAAATAAAAGTCGGCTGTAATAAATTATTATATAATGGAAAGATCGCATCACCCACAAAAAATATGAAAACGTTAAATTTGAGTTTCGTATAGTGTTTGTTTGTGTAATATTCAATTTGTTACTAAATAGCCATTTCCCAAACGAAGAATTCCTCGAAACGCCTCCCACACTTTGGGAACCAAAGACTTTAAGTTCTACCGCGATGAGATAGTATAATATCTATCACAAATCCTTGTAATACCGCAGAGAAGTAATCACAAACACTTTGCTTTACAATTATAAAAGAGAAGTCGCAACTTGGGCGAACAACAGTAAAGTATTTGCAAATTGCATCAATGCAATGTTATGTTTATGTTGAATTCTTTATTTTTGATTCTAAAATCATATTTTTTTTTTTATATTATTTTACAAAACATTATGACGGCGCGGCTGCCGATTGTGTTTACCACTGAATAGTTTTCAGCCTGAAAACGAAAATAAAGCCTCGTTGTATTGGCTCCCTTACAGTACCCATTTTCAGTGAATGCATATCAAAAAAGCTACCTTTGCAAGCCTGCGTTAATTTCGAAAAGACAATGAAGTATGAATTTTTTTTAGTATCAGGCAGTATCTATTATCTTATCACTACAGTGATAAGACATTACATATATCAAATTCAATATTTTTAATTTTTCTCATAAGTGAAGAAAAAAAAAGTTATATCCGTTGACCTACGTCTATCGTAAGTGTCCTATTGAAGCTCGCATAAAGTCGACGATTAATGACGCCGTAAGACACATAAAAGAAGAGTTTTCATGATTCATCTTCTTAGAGCCAAATAGAAAAAAATATTCAAGTTATTTTATGTAGTTATATCCATTAATACATTCTATAATCGACTATTTACTTTTCCCCTCTATTCTAATCCTTAATTATATTCCTGTTAACCCAAAATAGCTTAACAATAGCGTCAATGAATGATTTGTGTAAAAACTTCAAATCTCTGTGGGAGCGCACTACGAAGGACCCAATAAAAGTTTAGCCAAGGGTACCAGTGAAAATTTTTTGTAAATTCTTTTCAATTTTCAATACAAATGCTTTAAAATATTTTCATAAGTGCAGACTATGTGATTTGGGAACGATGTTAATCCGGTATGTCTAATAAAACTACCCATAATTGAAATAAAATTTGTTTCTAATTCTAATTAAGTTACCAGTAAGTCTAATAATGACCACTACAAACTTTCCCAAGTAATTTAACTTACCTCAATTTCTAATGTTATTTATATATTTATGAATGAAATTTTGGTGAAAAAGTGACAATATCCAGGAATCCGCGGTTGTCGAAATTGCATGTAAATTTTCTTTTATCATATAATTATTTATTTTGCTATATAATAAAAAAAATAAAATATTCATTGATTGATATCTCTCACCATATTTAATTTATTGAGATTCTAGCTCACATTTTTTTACTTTTAGTTACTTATTACAATGAAATCCTTTTTGTTTGTATTCAAGCAGAAATTTCCATCGTCTATTCTATCTGTGGATTCTTGGAAAGCATTTCAGGTTATTGATGCTGAAATAGAAAGCAAGCACTATCTTATTGCATGTTTTCAGTAATATTTAAACAATCATAAATGTATCCCATTATACTCTAAGTTGAATAAGTAATTCTATTTCACCGTTCTGCAAATTAGCGAATCTGGTAGCTCTCAACTGCAATTTTCTGTATACGCTTCTGTCTGGACTGAAAAATACTATTTTTATGGCGAACCAAAGTGCATACAAGCCTCTCCAGGACGTCTCAGGAGCGCATTGTAATCAACCTAATAAACTTGGAGGACCAAAAACCAATTCGATACACCGTCATCTTAATTATATGGTGGAGCTTCAAAAATGCAAACCGAACGAATGTTCTAAACCTTCTCTCTCTCAACCTTCTGAAGTATATCAACGGTCAATAACTACATATAAAGTAACAAAAATTCCAAATTTTCTTTTAGGTTACAAAAAAATTAAACTTTTGCCCTTCGCACGTTGTGTTTAACAACCTTATCTCATTGAATGTCAACGATTTAAGTCTTACTTCAAAAAGGAACAAAAATTCATCTCAGAAAAAGTCTATTAAAAAAGATGAGCAGAGTGGATCGAATCTGGAGGAATACCTTGAGCCTTTAGATCCATTCGTCAACGTTGTTTTCGAACCTGATATAACTATAAATTGTTACGAAAACGACTTTGATTCCATTCGGTGCTATTATCGATTTATTAAATAAATACTCTCGACAATCTTCCAATTCCACAAATTTACAAGTTTTATTTTAGCCTATAAAGTTTATAACAACAAGGTGCAAAATTACGTGCGCAAAAATAAAATCTGCAAAACCTCTTTCCGGAGAAATGTTAACAAAGACACTCTTGTTTTGCGGATTTGCTTGTAAACGTAAACAAACCGCCAATACGAAGCAGCTTACGGTGCTTATAAAGCCCGAAAGGAAAGAATTAAATGGAAACGTGCCTGCCAGGCAACAATAACAGAACTGTATCACGCCCGTAAGAAATATAAATCCCATATAAGTATCTATCAATTTCAGCTTTCTTGGAGTTTTCATTGCGTATTCGTTGTAAAGTCTTTCCAACGCTACTTTCACGCTGACCATTTTGTTGCTCCTTATTTATTCTTAAGACGTGGTTTTCGCTTATAAATTTTTTTATTGTAAATGCAAGTGACAGTAGCTATCTACACAATTCGATTTTCTAAACAATAGCCACGATAACAATTCGTTAAAATTTCATTCGAGAAATTAACAAATTTATTTTAGAAATGATATGAAATTAACACAGACGACATGCTAAAGAACTTGTAACTTTTTTCAAGAGCTTTTAATTCTTCTCCAAGAAGGAACAAGAAATGTTTTTGACTTTATTAAGCGTTTATAAGAAGCTAATGTGAGTATGTGAAGATAAATAAGTCGACACGTTCTTTGGATGCGATTGTTGATGTCAGAATAGAAATTACAACTAATTTAATTAAATCAAAAAAAAGTTAGCTTACGCTCTCATTTTTTGGCTGGGTTTTGCTTCACGCATAGGTCATCACTAGGTATTGTTTGATGACTTCGTTTTTTTGCTTCACGTATGCTGTTAAATATATTCTCTCTCTGGCAAATTAGAAAGCTAAATAGCTTACCTAAATACAAACTCGGTTTTACGTTGGTTGGTTATTCAGAGTTAGTATTGGTTGTTTAGAATTGCATTTATGAAAGAAACAGCTGTAATAGAAAATTAAAAACAAAAACATAAAATGTTTTGTTTTGAACACAACGCTCATAACAAAAATTGTCCTAAAGAAATTGTCGAGAAAAATATTGTTCACGTCATAACAATTAAATGCAAAATGCTCACGCAACTACTTTGCTTTACTAGACAATGGTAATTATGAAAAAAGTTTGTTGAATACTGAAACGAATTGTAACATTTTAAACCAACATGACGGTATTAATAAGACCCTGACTCATTTCAAATATAGCAAAGCGATACTTAAGCAAATTTTGTCGCCAAATGCGCAGACTATAATTAACAATGTGAAATCAATCAAGTTTGACAAACTCATACTCAGTATACTCAGTGTTATTTCTGATTTTAACTCGGAAATGGTCGCAGTGTGGGTCATAGATAAAATTATTGCTTTAAACTGTCTCCTTTGATAGCAAGTATGGATCCATTCAATTCGCTCTATATGATAACTTAAAGTCTGCTAAGGTAAATGCCAACTTAAGCACACTCTTTTCCGGCAGCGCCAAGCTTCTGAGGTAAAACCCAGCCGCTTTACTGGTCCAGAAAATTATAACTTGTTCAATCAAAGTGGCATGTTCATAATGGTGTTCAGATGCCAAATGAAATTAGCAACTCTGGCAACTACGAAGATTTGCGGAAATTATATCCAAATATAGCGTATTGAAGGAATGAAATGAACAACAATTAGTACTCCGATAGTGATCCCACTTCTTTCAAGCGACAGTTCGGGTAATGAGTTGTCCTTCGAAGAAATAATAAAGAATAAGAAAGCCACAGCGGTCGGATGCGATGGCATCAAATTTGACATAGTTAGCGTGCTCTCCACTCAACTTTTTAAATCATTACTTATCGCCGTTAACAATGACTGTTTTCCAAGGATGGAGATAAATCAAAATTATACCTATTCCAAAAAGAAGGAGCCGACGTGAACATTGTGAAAATTTTTCGTCCGACTTCTTTTATTTCAGTTCCTATAAAAATTATCGACTCTCACAGAAAGATTATCCCCGTGCATCAAAACCAATCAATTACTAACGAACCCCTCCTTTTGTTCTAAAAAAAAAAAAAAAAAAAAATTTGCCAATATGTGTCTAAATTACTATCACTGTTCCTTTCCACGGAAAAAACTTAAAAAGAATGTTGATCATGTCCCTTATTTTGTTCTATGAAAATGAACAAAAGCTTTATTTTGTTGTATTAAAATGAGAAAAGCTTTATTTTGTTCTACGAAATTTGACAAAAGCTTTAATTTGTTCTTTGAAAATAAACAAAAACTCAGAAAAATTCTCCCTGCAACATTTTTAATTTGTTTATGTTTTTATGCACATGTTTCATCCTGCTATATGGAATTTTTCAGAAAAAACTCAGATTTATGTGAATACTTATTTATTTATTTAGTTACTATCAAATAATTCCTTTAATATGTTTTGATCGACAAGTCACCGGTGGGGTGGGGGTGGCAGTTTTTCATATAAAAATTATACTGAATTTGGTTGACATACGACTTCGGGGCAGTTTTTCGCGTAAAAATTATACTGAGTTTGGTTGGCATACATCATCGGGGCAGTTTTGCACATAAAAATTGTACTGAGCTTCAATAGAGGTCAAACTGCCATGTAATTTTTTCTCCGCATTTTTTGAATCAATAGCAATGTGTAAGGCTATTGAATATATTACCCAAACACAGAAAACAGCCCACCAGAGTACCAGAAAACAACTCTTGCTACTGACAGCAAGTCTACACTTTACATAATACGTAGAAAAGAACATAGTTTGTACGTTGCTAATATTCTGAGGAGCTTGGAACACTCCTCAATACCTGAATACCATCTTATTTGGGTGTCTAGACATTTTGACATTTTTTCTGGCAAGCTTTCTTCGGTACTGGAAATATACTGAGCAAATAATAACTACATATATAAATATGTGTGCCTTGAAGTCTACATATACACATCGCCCATATTTATACAAAAAAAAAAAATAACATTTTTTATATTATACTGTCTTGTTGCATGATCTTAAGAATGAAATTGTGAATACTTATAAACATATATAGAAATGTGGTTACATACATATTTTTGTTAATCTGTGTATAAAAACAAATTGTTATATGCAAATATATTACATATAAATGAAGGTCCACTAATTGAAGAAGTAGGAATTTCAAAACAAATTTTGTAAACATTTATTTTGTTAATAAAGTGGAAAAACTATATAAAATTAATTATATATTATATATTAATTACGTTAATTATACCGTCGACATGAATTTCAACGGAACGCTTTCTCTCTATACATTCTACAAGTATTTTTTCTGTTGAATTTCAACGGAACGCTTTCTCTCTATACATTCTGCAACTGTTTTTTTTATCGACATGAATTTCAACGGAAAAATATAAAGGAACTGATACTACCGTTAAATGCCATGTTAGCTGCAGCAGATTCTCAGGGTGTAATACGTATTGTCAACGTATTTTCCTTGCGTAGTGAGGTCGTTAAATTGAATTCTAACCAATATTAAGAAAAGCTTGATATCATTTATTTATTAATTAATATAAATTTTTTAAATTTCATTAGTAAATGCATCCATTCACAAATCTGAGTTTTTCTTTTAGTGAAAAATTTCATACAGCAGGATGAAACCCTGCCATAAAAACATAAACAAAATGAAAATGTTGCGTGTGTATTAGCGCTAAAGCAAAAATACTTGTCCGCGCTTGTGCGATTATATCGTTACGGAAATCCCAAATCTAGTTCATTACAGCTAAGTAATTTTCCGAGACAATAAAGTCCCTAAAAGAGGGAAAAACCAAATGAACATTCGCGGCGCGTCATGTAGCTGCCGGCCGATGGAAACGATTAGCCGAAAAGCAGACAGGGATCAAAAATAAAACCATGAATTTGGGTACAGTAAAATGCTTGTAATAAATGTATATAAGTAGAATATCTGTGGAAGACAAAGTTAGTAAAAAAAGAATAGTTAAGTTGAGCAGCCAAAAGTATTGCTGAAAATAAATTGTGAATAATCCTATATTTAAGGAATGTAATAGAACTTTGAAGTGCATTTTCTTTCTTGATCAAAATATCCACGACCTAGTGATACGAACGGTATCGAAGAGCGGAAAGTAGTAATAACTGGTGTCAGAAGTGAGATCGTGGAAACCAAGAGAAATGGTGAAATCAGAAGAACTCAAAGTGGATCACCTCAAACAGAAGCTGGGAAAATGGAACTTTCGTACAATTGGTAGCAAAGCTGAATTCAAACAGAAACTAGTCGAACATGTAGAAAAAGACGAAGAGGACCTGCCCGTACTTGAACTCGAAAGGGAAGGGAGCAAAGCCATAACTTGCAACTGGGTCACCAATCACATCAGCTTACTTCGTAATCTTTTCTCTTTTTAAATCACGTCATGAAGATTTATGAGCGTTTACAGTTATAAAATTCCCGAACATATTACTTACTTTCGGACAATTCAAGCTTTTGAAGATGAAACCGCAAGAACAACAAATTATGGATAACACTACTACTACTACTACAGCTGCCATAAAGAAAACACAATAAATGGTTCAAGATTACACAGCATCCAATCGGAAATATTAGCACCACTTATATAATATTCGGTTTAGAAAAATTTATTTCATTGTTACGTTCATTACGCGTATGTTATTAAACATTATTTATTTAATGGTGGGTCGTCGAATTTTTGATAGATAAAAAGTCAAAAGGAAAATGAAAAGTGTTGCTTGAGAAGTCAATCGCATCTTAGTAGTTCTACTTAAAATATGCTTTATGGCATTGCACGTATAGAGAACCCGGTTTGAAAAAAGCCGCATTGCACGAGTCCAACCGTTTCTAGAAAAACATTTTTAATGAGGGTAAATGATGAGATGCTGAAAAAGTGTGCTCTACATTGGTAGCTGTGTCTTTAAACTTCGTCGATTGATGACATGGGTGCTTCAATTATTATGATAAACTGCTAAACCGACGCGCTAATCACAATAATGATGCTCTGACAAGGATTGCAAACTTTCCGCTAAAATACTATGTAGTCCACTTGCTAACAATTTAACAAAAGTGGTGAACTAAATAATAACTTATAGTCTGCAGGTAGCGAAAGTTCGAAGGAAACCGACTGGGAGTTAAAAAAAAAGGATAAAAAAATGTTCAGGTCCAATTTCCAACAAACAAACCCTAATGAATGTACTCGGAAAACTCGTCGTTAGACACTTACTTAAAAATTCACAGAGCTTTACCCTTGCTAATCCTTTAGTAACACCCCATATTCAACCAGAACTATATTTTGTATTTGCATATGCAATTTTACGGTCTATTCCTAATAAGCTAGCGGAAGTAATTGCTTTAATATTATCGCTTGTTATTTTACATGTATTTTAGCTGTTTTACTATTCACTTAAGAATTAATTTTTATTGTATTAATTAATTATGATTTTGAGCAATGACTACATTTATTAACTTGAATTGGAGCACGGCCAGTAGAAGACCTTATGTACTTATAGGTCAAATCTTAACTGTAATATTGTTTACTTATTTTTTCATTAACCCCCTGACTAAACTAAACGATGAAATAATATATTAAATTAGTTAATGAACATTGAATAAGCATATTTTTTGAAAACATAAGATAAAAAACTAAATTTTCTATTAACTTAATACTAAACTTAATTCATTATAAATAAAAATTCTATTTATAAAAATCAAAAAAATAAATTTAAAAAATAACAAATATAATTAGATATTAAAGAATAAGCTTATTCCACACTTACTGAAACAAAAATTACTAATAATTATCTTCTAATAATAAATAAAATAAAATAAATAATAAATACTATTTGTGATAAATCACATATATGAATTATAAAATAAGTTAATTATTTATTTAATATTTAATTCTTTCCAACTAAAATATTAAAAATTACTAAAGATAAAAACCAACCTGGCTTACGCCGGCTTGAACTCAGATCATATAAGATTTTACAAGTCGAACAGACTTAAATTTTAAACTTTTACATTTAAATTAATATCTTAATCCAACTTCGACCTCGTTATTTTTAATTTAAAACTCTTCTAGGTCCAATCAGAAAAATGGTCTTTAGATGTTACCTTAGGCCATTACGATTATCTTTTATAATATTTGCCTGATTAAATAATATTCAACATATATTTGCACAGTTAGTGCCTCAAACAACACATGCAGTTTTAACGCTATTCATAGTTTGTATTGAATTGTATTAGTGATACGCGTGATAAAAATGGTAAAACTCCCATTATGTTGGCTCAAGCACACCAGCATCAAGACATAGTACGCGTTCTTTATAATGAAGTGAAGAAAAAATTTCGTTGGTTACTTTACTTCTTTTTTTATTCGTATTCCTTATTCAGTGACAAACTGTTTTCCAGGCCATACCAATCACTCGGAATATTTTACGGCGTTCTCATTATTGTTTTATTTATTGGAATGCTGTAGCGTGCATTAGTTGGATTATCGCCAAACGGCGAGACCCTGTATATACCACTTATCTCAAACTGATTCCATACTTAACCAAGCTCAAGAAGCGCAACGTCATTTTGACCTGTCTTTGTCATAGTTGCCGTTGTATAAGACCTTTAAGGACTAAACACTGTCGCGTCTTTGCAGATGCGATTGCTCGCTGTGTGGCCTATTTCGATCATTCTTGTCCATTAATATACAATTCCGTCGGTTTAAGAAATCGGATGTGGTTCTTCTTGTTCGTTTTATCCGTGGCTGTAAATTGCTCCTTTACTATTTACTTTGCTTGTTATTGTATCATGATTGAAGACTTCGGTGAGTTCTCATTTGTTTAGAGGCGTGATTTTTCTTCGAATGAAATTTTTTTGCCTTTATATTCTTCATGCTTGCATGAATTTAACAGCGAATGAAATGTTTAATTATAAGCGTTATCTTTATTTACTTGATAAACGAGGACGTTACCAAAATCCTATATCACGCGGGCCTATACTTAATCTATTGCAATTCTTTTTTTGCTTACCCGATCGCAGTGATGGCAATGATTTTTTGTTGGAGGATAACATTTGATTAAGAACTTAGGAACGCGCCTATCAGGCCCGTCGCCGCAAATTGCCGCCAGTTCGTTAGTAAAGGAATACTATGCCAGATTTGATAATTTCGTAACGATGCCAATATCAGTTAAAAGTTACTTTTTATTACTTAAAATCTTTCGCGGGTTTTTTTGAAAAATTAAATGCACCGACACCTTTTATTACAAAAGCTTAGCTAACTTGAAATTAGTTCTTATTTTGACTAATTCGAAAAAATGAATAAAATAGTTTTAAAACACTCCTCGATAAACATATAATGCAATCGGATCATGTTCTTTAAAAAATGTTGTTTAACTTCTTATGAATAATTTATGTATGTATGAGCATGGCATCTGAAATACGCTCTTACCTTTTGTTTGTCAGTTTTTTTTTTTAAATCCCTTCTTTTAATACGCGAGAGAATGGGTATGAAATACTTTTAATTTGCGACTTTATGTTAAAGATGTGAAGTTCAGCTTTCGAAACAAAAATCGTAACTTTCGGAATCTTCCGGTATAGGTATGAATAAAACCTTCACCTCTTATTTATGAGGAAAACATACAAATTTGAACTTTTTGCGGTATGAATAAAACCTCCACCTCTTATTTATTACAAAAAACCCAACAATAATGATGCAATTAAGAGAATGGTTTTCTAAAATAAATTGAATATATCCAGACATGGAACATAAATTTTTATTGGATAAGCAACATCTAAAGATAAACGGGTTAATTATTTGTAGACATCGCGATCGAGCTATGAAAAGACGACACAAATATGGTGAAAGTGATCCGTTATAGGTGGCGGATCCTTGCCTATATCGCCTCCTTCTGTGTCCAATACTCTTAACTTGATTTCCGTTAAAAGCAAAGTGTCGAAGTCTTCTTTCTTTCGTTTGCAAACCATTTCCTGACCTAGTAAAGCGTTAATCCGGTGCTACAAAATCCAATGTCGAGTGGTTCATGTTGTCGAAAGTAATCGAAAATGCTGGATTAGTGGCCGATTTTCGAGTACGCATTTCTTTCATGTGTGAAAATTCTTTGCATTCTAATAACTGTTTAATATCTATTACGGAAGCTTTATTCGGCAATTTCTCCAAAATTGGTGTAGTCTTTTCATCGCAATCACCGTAATGTATGACTTTGAAATTGAGTGGTAGACGGACATACCAAAATTTATCTTTTGATCGAGCTCCTCGCCAGTACTTCGAGAAGTGTGTACCTATAGCAACATCGAAGACAGCAAGCAAGCTAAGAGGTCAGGACTATTACACTTATGCAATTCTTAATGCTTACCTTCTACTAAAAATCTCTCTCGTTTAATTAAATCCAAAACATGTGGTGATATCTTCTCCTTAAGGAGAAGATACGTATTGCAAACCATAAAATTTTAACCAACTTTATCAACCTTAACCAGATCAAAATTCATGCAAAATTTCATTGAGTTTATGTTATAATATTTTTATTTGAATTGTTTACAAATTAAAAGCAAAGTTGACTCCGAATAAATATTAGTATTATAATACCACTGGTACTATTAACTCTCTTAGGAAATGCTGGGCCTTCAAAAAATTTTACAATAATTTTATTATTAATTTTTACTCACATTACATTATTGGTATCGTTAATATTACAAAGTTTACATTCTCGTGAAGTAAATTAATAACAACACATTCAAATCATCCTTTTCATTTAGCATGTTATAGCCGTATCCTCTAACAGCTTCAACTGGAGCTATAACAACAGTTTCTGGTTTGGTAAAATAAGTTCACCTAAATAATATATCTTTATTTATTTTAGGAAATTTAATTACCACGTTAACTGCTTATCAATGATGACGCGATGTTTGACGAGAAACTACCGCACTTGAGATTTGAACCCATGACCATTGAATTGCAAGTCAAGACTCTTGCCTACTCGGCCACTCAGGCGGATATATTTATTATTATACTACTATTCTTAAAATGAATCTCCATCCACATGTTCGAGGCATCTCTCTTCTACTGTTCGTTGGTTGCTTCAGAAAACACTATGTTATCTGGGCTATGCCAACAAAACAACAAAAAAGGCAGGATGAAAGTAGGTAGCAGAGGAGTTGACAACCGAGATACTATGTCAATATGTGCGTTTCTGGAAGACGAGATGGCAGCATTAGAGTGGCAAAATGGGAGCCGTGCATGAACGGATTTGGCTGATTCTGCAGGGTTTGAAGAAGAAGAATTAGGTCAAAATTGAATTGAAAGAATCAATTAATTAGGGAATTAGAAAAAGAATTAGCAGATTATAATGTACATGTACGGGAGTTAGAAGAAGAACTGGTTGTAGAAGAAGTAGTTGTACAAGAAGTCCCCGCGCAAGTTAGATCCTTAGGTAGATCCACACCAACAATTGGCATAGAATTAAGTAGGCCTATTTTCAATAGCAGCTCTGCAAACAGCCTCATTAAGCAATCGCAGCATGCCGCGTTAGAGGAGGAAATTACCTGCCTTAGAAACGCGTTGAAGGATGAGAAAAAGGAGACAACCCTCCTTAGCGAGGCGTTGAGGCAGTACCACTTAGTAAATACAAAAGTAGCAAGCCAAATATTTAGATTTTCGGCAGCTCGCTACGGGTTTATGAGGGGATGTCTAGAGTTTAACCAGCAGCTACGTAGACGTAGATTGTCCTATTGAAGATGTATATAACGTACGCCCGGATGTATACAGGATATACTACACCGGCATGAAGAGACATTGGGAAACGGACCCAGGCGACATTCGTGTCAAAATGTCAATTCTTCAAGGAATCCGGATCCTGCGACGATAGAAGTCAACACCGCATTAATTTATGACAGTATGTAACGTCCGCGAACAAGTTAAGGTAGGGGATCTGTCGGTCTGTTTCTACCAAAAATGTCTCAATAACGGCATGCCGTTATGGGACATCGTATGATTTTGCGGTTCTTTGCAAATAGCTAAGCAAAGAGAGCAAAAGAAAAAGAAACAAAGAAAAATCATGCGATGAGGATTTTTATTTTTTGATCTTGATTCATTCTGGGACGGAGACTAGTAGTGTG